>CAUYRT010023669.1:0-65233 GCA_963574885.1 Lepilemur ruficaudatus
ATGTGATTAACTGTACACCTCGGTAAATTCACTGAAAATCATTTAATTGTACACTTAAAATAGAGTGTTGGTTGTATGTAGATACAGTTGGAGCACTATGTATGTACTCTCTGGACTACTTTGACAGAGTAGGTTTTTGAATGTAACAAGATAAGTCAACTTGAGTGGTAATATATTTTGGGAAATCAGCTCACTACAAATTGCGAATGTAAACATTGTATTGTAAATGTTTTGTAGTTTTCCCCCAATAAAATTTTTGGGAAAAAAAAAAAAGACAACACAAAAGATCAATGAAAAGCTGTTTTGAAAAGATAAACAAAATGGACAAACCATTAGCTATACTAAGAAAAAATAAAATCATAAATGAAAAAGGAGACATTACAGTTGACATCACAGAAATACAAAAGACCGTTTGAGATTGTTATGAACAACCATATGCCAACAAATCGGAAAACCTAAAGGAAATGACTTCCTGGACACATACAACCTACCAAGATTGAACCAGAAAAAAGCAGAAAAACTGCACTGACCAATGAATGATGATACTAAATAGTAATAAAAAGTCTCCCAACAAAGAAAAGCCCAGGAGTGGATGGCTTCACTACTGAATTCTACCAAATTGTCAAAGAACCAATACCTATTCGTCTCACACTATTCCAAAAAAATTCAAGGGTAGGGAATTTTTCTCCTAATTCTATGAGGATTACTGGGCCAGCATTACCCTAATACCAACACCAAATAAGGATACACACACACAATAAAGAAAACTACAGGCCAATATCCCTGATGAACGTGGATCCTCAACAAAATACTAGCGAACTGAATCCAAGACCACATCAAAATGATTACACAACATGATCAAGTGGGATATATTCTAGGAATGCAAAGAGGTTTCAATATATGCAAATCAATAAACATGATACATATCGACAAAATGAACAAAAACCATATGATCATCTCAAAAGATGCAGAAAAAACATTTGATAAAATTCAACCTCCCTTCATGATAAAAACTCTCAACAAATTAGGCATAGAAGTAATATACCTCAACAAAATAAAGTCCATATATGAAAAATCCACAGCTATCATCATACTGAAAGTAGAAAAGTTGAAAGCTTTTCCTCTAAGAAGTGGAACAAGACAGAGATGTTCATTTTCACCACTTTTATTCAACATAGGACTGTGAGGCCTAGTCAGAGCAATTAAGCAAGAGAAAAAATAAAAGCCATCCAAATTAGAAAGGGGGAAATCAAACTGTTCCTGTTTGCAGATGACATGATCTTATACAGCTTTGTTGACTATCACTTACCCAAAATGCCTGGGACCAGAAGTATTTCCAATTTCAGACTGTTTTTGATTTCAGAATATTTACATTGTACTTACTGATTTAGCATCACTAATCCAAAAACCTGAAATCCAAAAAGTTCCAGTGAGCCTTTCCTTTAAGCACTACACAGATTCTCAAAGTTTCAGATTTCAGAGTTTCAGATTAGAGATGCTCAATCCACATATAGAAAAACCTAAGGACTAAACCAAAAAAACTCTTAGAACTGATACACTCAGTAAAGTTGCAGGATACAAAAAAAAGTCAACATATGAAAATCAGTAGTGTTTTTATACACCAATAACAAAGACATCAAGAACGATTTCCCCTTTACCACAGCTACAAAAAAATACCTAGAATTTAACCAAAAATCTCTACAAGAAAAACCACAAAACACTAGTGACAGAAATTAAAAGAAAACATTAAAAAATAGGAAGACATCCCATTGGATTGGAAGAATTAATATTGTTGAAATGTCCATACTGCTCAAAGTGATCTATGGATTCAGTATAATCCCTATCAAAATATCAATGACATTCTTCACAGAAATAAAAATCCTAAAATTCATATGGAACAATAGAAGAGCCCAAATAACCAAAACAATACAGATTGAAAAGAATAGGCTGGCAGCACACTATCTGATTTTAAAATATACTACAAATCTATAGTAACCAAAACAGCATGGCATTGCTATAAAAACAGAAACAGATCAATGAAATAGAATTGAGAATCCAGAAATAAATCCACATATTTATGGCCAATTGATTTTTGACAAAGGTTCCAAGAACATACATTGAAGCATGGTCTCTTCAATAAATGGTGCTGGGAAATTGGAATATCCATGCAGAAGTACGAAATTAGACCCCTATCTCTCACTATATACAAAAATCAACTGAAAATGGATTCAAAACTTAAATGTAAGACATAAAACTACTAGAAGAAATCATAGGTGAAATACTTTAGGACATTGGTCTGGGTAAAGATTTTATGGCTAATACCTCAAAAGCATAGGCAACAAAAGCGAAAATAGACAAATGAGATTAAACTAAAAAGCTTCTGCACAGCAAAGGAAACAAAGTGAAGATAATCTGCAAAATGGGAGGGAATAATTGCAAATTATTGATCTGACAAGGGATTAATATGCAAAATATAGAAGGAACTCAAACATCAAAAAAATTTCAATTTTAAAAATGGGCAAATGATCTGAATACAGTTTTCAGAAGAAGACAAATGGCCAACAAGTATATGAAAAATGTTCAACATCACTAATCAAAGAAATGCAAATCAAAACTACAACAAAGTATCATCTCATCCCAGTTAGAATGGCTACTGTGAAAAAGAAAGAAAACACACAAATGCTGCCAAGGATGGGGAGAAAATGAACCTCTTATACTCTGTTGGTTGGAATGTAAATTAGCACAGTCATTATAGAGAATAGTACAGAAGTTCCTCAAAAAAACTAAAAATAGAACTACCACTTAAATCCAGCAATCTACTGGGTATATACCCAGAGGAAAGGAAATCAGTGTGTTGATTTTTATTTATGGAGCAGTGTGTTGCTCCATGTTTACTGCAGCACGATTCACAATAGCTAAGATATGAAATCAACCTAAGTGTCCACCAACAGATGAATGGACAAAGAAAATGTGGTATACATACATAATAGAATACTATTCAGCTATTAAAAAGAATGAAATCATGTCATTTGCAGCATCATTGATGAGGCTGGAGGTCATTATATTAAGTGAAATAAGCCAGGCACATAAAGATAACTACCAAATGTGTTCACTCATATGCAGAAACTTAAAAAGTTGATCTCACAGTAGAGAGAACAGTGGTTACTAGAGACTCAGAAAGAAGGATAGGGAGAGGCTGGTTAAAGGACATGAATTACAGCTAGATAGGATGAATAAGTACTAGTGTTTTATAGTACTGTACAGTGACTACAGTTAACAATTTATTATATATCTTTAAGTAGCTAGAGGAGGGGATCTTGAATGTTCCCAACACAAAGAAATAAATGTTTGGGGTGATGAATGTGCTAATTACCCTGATCTGATCATTACACATTGTATGTATCAAAATTATCACTCTGTATCCCATAAATAGGTATAATTATTATATGTCAATTAAAAAGATTCAGTTATAGTGAAAGATAGTCATAGATTAAGTAACATTAGTTGACAAAACAAGGGGTCAAATTGAAGATAACTATCACTAGAAGTGCACAAAAAAGTTTTCATTTATTGAGTACCAATAGGTACCAGGCACTACATTAGGCCTTCATATAAACTAGTTTACTTAACCCTCACAAGCTTATGAGGTTACTGTTCTCATTTTTAAAACAAGAAAATAAATAGTTTAGAAAAGCTAGGCAATTTTAGCAAGGTTATTCATCCAGTATGAAGACTGGGCTTCAATTTATACCCCATTATCAGACTTAACCTACTGTCCTGTATACATTCTGCAGTAATTATACCAGATGCACCATGTCATTTCCAGAGAGTAAATCAGAGACAAAATTAAAAATAATCTAAGAAACGGCCCCATTAGTCATTCCAATTTGAAAAATAAAACAAAGAAATTATGTTTAAGAATTACAGCAATCAGCATGCAAGATTTTTAAAAAGCTCAAGACAGTCTAAATATGATGATCCAAAAATAGAAGGTTCTAAGTAAGAAACCCATCTTTCCTTCTTTGCTATTACTACCCACTCCAAAGGAAAATACACAATTATGTCTTCTCCATTTAATAGTTTTAAATCTCACTAGTTTCAGGGATTATGCTCTCACTTTCATGAATGTAATGATACACTGTCACTAACATATATGACAGCAATCCCCATCATAATAAATACATAGCAATAAAAACATCAATAAAGTCCATAATACTAATGAAGGATACAACTACTTTTCTTGAATACTATGAAAACTCACCAAAACAAATGAAAGTTAAAAAAAAAAAAAACTCCATTCAAAATGAACTTAGTCTATAGAATGCCCAAGAACTGACCACAAAGAGTATCTCCCACATATAGCTACATTCGAGCCAAATTCAAGGAGGAGGCCCAAATTTTGAATAAGTGCTTAAAATCTACATACTCAACCACCAAGCAAAAGAACCAAATTATACATGAGACTTCAGTGTGAGCTCTAGGCCTCTATAATCTTCTAACCTTCCTCCACAGTAATCTAACCCAGGGTGAGGAAAATTAAAGGAAGATGGGAAAAGACTTGGTGGAAAAGAATTTTGCAACTACTTAGCAGTACCTAGGACTGCCAGTTTTCTTGACTTCTAATCCCTTTCATTATCCCAAGTAGCTGAAACACTGAACTTTTGTAATTCATCAGAGTGAACTTTTGTAATTCATCTCTTCCAACTAGAGATATAAGAGTATACCAGTAACATACATACAAATTACCTAGGGATTTTATTAAAATGTAGATTCTTGTGCAGTAATTCTTGGTGGGGCATGAAATTCTGCATTTCTAACAAGTCCCCAGGTGATGCCAATGCTACTGGTCTGCTAATCACATTCTGAGAATATTCTTATATCCACCACAAGACATGTACTAGAAAACATTCTGAACAAAACCATTCATAATGTGCAAATCATAGAGACTACCCAAATGACCATCAATATGATTTTAATTTATTGTATATTCACATACAGAAATATTACATACCTATGAATACTCTACTTTTCCTTTTTTTGGAGACAGGGTCTTGCTCTGTTGCCCAGGGTAGAGTGCAATGGCCTCATCATAGCTTACTGCAACCTCAAACTCCTAGACTCAAGCAATCCTCCTGCCTCAACCTCCCTAGTAGCTGGACTACAGGCACACACCACTATGCCAGACTAATTTTTCAATTTTTTGTAGAGACAGGTCTCACTCTTGCTCAGGCTGGTCTTCAACTCGTGGCATCAAGCAATCATCTTGCCTCAGCCTCCCAAAGTGCTAAGATTACAGACATAAGTCACCACATCCAGCTCTCTACATCTATTTTTAACAACATGGAGCAAAACTCAACAAAAAAGAACATATGATTCCTTTGCATGATTGCCATTTTCAGGGAAAACTGATCTATGCTGTTAGAAATCAGGATAATCAGGATAGTAGTCACCCCTAGACAGAGGGATCATGCCTGGAAGAAGACAAAGAAGGGCTTCCAAGGTGCTACCAATGCTGTTTCTTGATCTGGGTGCTGGTTAAAAGGGAGTGCTCAGCTTGTGAAAATTCAGTGAGCTGTACATTTATGATGTATATCTTACTTAAATACATTGAATCTGTGTGTGCACTATGCTTCGACAAAAAAGTTTAAAAAAAAAAAAAAGAATCTGTTCTGACCTAGACAGTTTGTGTACAATTCTATAAAACTTGTAAGAAACAGGTAATTTTTTCCATGTTCCAGAGCTTACTAGAAAAGATGAAAAGCCTGAAACCAAAATCAAATGAAGATAACATGATAAAAGTATAGGCCAACCTTACATTATTTCAAAAGTCCTAAATAAAACATCGAATTTCATCCAATACTACAACAAAAAAGCCACACAGGGCTTATCCAGGGAACACAAAGTCAGTCCACGTTTTTAAAAATCCATTTATTTTACTATGTTAATAGATATAAATGAGAAAAACAACAGAAATTAGTAATTCCAAAAAGGCATTGGATAACATTCAACTGCCATTTCTCAACAAAACAAGTATTCAAGTAGAAACAGAAGGAAATTTCTTGGTGTGATAAAAATAACTATCAGTAGCCTAATGCAAACATAGTTATAAAAATTTAGGAGCATTCCCACTGAAGTAAGGAAAAGCCTAGATGCTCATTACTTCTACTATCATTCAACGAACCGTAGATTTTATCCAATGTTTTAAGTCAACAAAATTGCATAACAGATGAAATTTGCATTACCCATCAATAGGGAAAAAATGCTTAAATAGTGCTGGAAAAATGGGTTGCTATATGCAGAGAAACAAATTGGATCCCTATTTCATACCCTATTGAAAACAATGGATTCAACTACAAACTTAAAGATGGTTAAGATGATAAATTTCATTTTGTGTGTATTTTACCACAATTTAAAAACAAAGAAAACAAAAACTCCACAATAACTGAAGATCCATAGCCTGGGTTGACCAGAAAAACCCTAATGTCACATTCTTTTTTGTGAGCTCTATAGGCACACTCATACTGCATATATTACATGCTGATTTGACACTCAAATATGGTACCATAACTTTAAAAAAATTATGGGTTCAGATGATTAAAAGCTAAGTATGAAAGGCAAAAGTCTAAAGATAATGCAGGAGCTACTTTTTGACAGAGGCAGGGAAGCGTTTAAAACTGTGAAAGCGAATCAGGAAGCAAAAAAATTAATTTAATGACTTCAGAATTAAAATTTTTTGCAAGAAATAGGTAATTTTTTCCATGTTCCAGAGCTTACTAGAAAAGATGAAAAGCCTGAAACCAAAATCAAATGAAGATAACATGAGAAAAGTATAGACCAACCTTACATTGGCAGATCACAAAGTTGACAGGTAACAGAATGGAAGAAGATATTCAATGCCTAAATTAGAAAAGAGCCTAAAGTCTAGAATGTAAGAGGAATAACTGCCAATTAACAACAGAGAGCAAGCTAGTCCAGTAGAAAAATGAACAAAAAATACGAACACAGAACTTACAGAAGTAGAAGCATAAAACAATGGCAAACATATGAAGAGACTCATGAGTAATCAGATAAATACATATTTAAAAACTGAGATTTTACTTTATGCCCAGTAGACTGGCTAAAATTAAAAGCCTGGATAATGTCAATGTCAGTAGGAATATGGGAATATGAGAACCCTCACGACCTACTCATGGGAGTATAGACTGGTATGGCTATTCTGGAAAGCAATTTTAAAATACTTAGCCAAATTAAGTACACATATACTCCCCTCCATGACCCTGTAATGTCACTGCTGAGTCCGTTTATCCAAAGATATTCTCATGACCATAGATGGACATGTACAAGAATGTTCATCCTGTGGTAACGGATGGGAATAGGAAGTAATCTCAGTGCCCATCATGGAAAGAGGTACATAAAACTTGGTGATAAAGTGTATGAAATAACATGCAGTCTTTTAAAATAATGAAATCAATTATCAATTAAGAATCTATCTTAAACACAGTGAAGAGAGGGAAAAGGAAGAAAAAATACCTTTAACACAATAACATTTTTCTAAATTAAAAATAATTTGCGCATGTTTTAAAACACACACAAAGTGTCCATGTCCTCTACCTTTCTCTCTCTTGTACTGATACCACCCCACTAGTGTCAGCCTCTGGCCCACCTTCAATTAAGGTGCAGAATTCTGATGGAGAATTATTTGAAGTTGAAGGGGAAATTGCCAAACAATCTGCACTATCAAGACCATGATGGAAATTCAGGAATGGAAGATGAAGGAGATGATGACACAGTTCCCCTACCAAATGTTAATGCAGCAATATTTTTAAAAGGTCATTCAGCAATGCACTCATCATAAGAATGACTCTCCTCCTCCTCCTGAGAATAACAAGAACAAAGAAAAGCAAACAAACAAAAAAATTCTTATTTGTGACCAGTAATTCTTGAAAGTTGACCAAGGCACATTTTTTAATTTATTCTGGCTGCAAACTATTATACTTAGACATCAAAGGTTTGCTTGATGTTACACACAATACTGTTGCCAATATGGTCAAAGAGAAAACACCTGAGGAGAGTCACAAGGCTTTCAATATCAAGAACTTTACTGAAGAGGAAAAAGCCCAGGTATGCAAAGAAAACCAGTGGTGTGAAGAGAAGTGAAATGTGCCTAACACTGTAACACTGTAAGGATTGTTCCAAATACTAGTTGCACTGCTGTTTATAATTGTTAACGGCAGACAAATGCAGTAGCAAATTAATTGTATTAGCAAAATATTGTCCTTGTTGCATGTGTAATTTGAGTACAGATTCCAAACCTATGGCTGAGATTCTTCTGTATGATCAAAAGTTTTTTTCTTTGCTCTGAATAAAACTGAACTCTGGGTTCTCCACAGAAACTGATATTTTGGACTTTCCCTCTTTGTATAATGCAATTTTTGCCTAGTTTATTGCCCAATTATCCTGAGTGACATTTTAAAAGTTGACTTTGTAAATAAAACAACTTGCCAAAAGTTTTCTGAAAAAAACTCACACAAAAAAGAATCAGTCCTTTGGGGAAGAGAGGGGTAAGAAATCCCTGACCTTTCCCTCTCACAAACAGCTTGCCTATAAAGAGTTCAAATCATCCAAAGATGGATAATAAAGGAATCAGCAAAGGCAGCATAGAATCCGCACGATACAACAAGGAGAGAAAGAGAAGGAGGGAGGAAGAGAAGGTTGAAACCAGAACATACAGAGATACAAAAACTTACATCTCCTAGACAGAGGATTTCTCTTTAGGGAAACTGCTCTCCCAAACAAAACGGCCTGGCTCCGGCCCAATGACTTGATAGCAGAGCCCATCAGTCAGTCAGCTGTGCCCAAGCACACAGAGTTGAGTTTCCAATCAGTATGTTAATGATCCACTCTTAAATAGAAAAAGGCAGGCAAGATCAGCAGACTTTTGAAGAAAGCTACCTATATAAAAGAAACAGGCTAAAACATACACAAAAAAGAAATTCCAAGACAATAAGGAGAATGGAAGTAACCTTCAAAGGGTATTATAATCATCCTCAGAGGAGAAAAATAACACAAGTAAATTTCTCAGAAGTGAAGGGTATGAATTTCAGATTTAATAGACTCATCAAGTATACGATAAATTAAAAGTCTCATATCAAGGTACATAATCATAAAGTTTTCAGAATATGGAAGAAAAATGAGATCCTAAAAATATTAGCAATGTTTACATAAGTAGTCATACCCTAAGTATCAGGACTCAGAGAACATCAAGCTTCTCAGGATCACTAGAATTTCATATATAATCAAGAAGTAAAGTTCAGGGTGAAAATTATTTCCAAACTAAAATTTTACCTTTAAACTAGCACTCAAGCATGAAGGTATAGACATTTTAAATCTCTTAAATGTACTTCCTTTCTCAGTAAGCTACAGAAAAATAGGCTCCACCAAAGATGGGTGGAGGCTGGGGAATCAAGACAGAAATAACATGGGAATTCCAAGACAGAAATTCCAAGGAAATTGAATGTGACCCAGGAAAGAGGTGAAGGATAGTTCCTGGGATGAGAGGCTGGAGAGTAGCCCGTTTATATGGAGCAGGTAGACAGAATTCAAAGATGACGCTTTTTTAAAAATGACACTGACAAATCACCTTATATATTAGAAACTGAATGGATATTTCTGCTTCTGGTAGAGGGTTTGGGAATTAATTAACAATAGAAAAACAGCAGATTAAGTAAACAAAACAAGGTAAAAAGTAACTAATAAAAACAAAGAAAATGAAACTGTAATATTGTGTGTCTCAAATGTGAATGATATATATGCAGCTATGATGATCTAAAAACTGAATATAGATTTTAAACAAAAAGTGTGATTAACTATTAGGTAAATGACAAGGGAAGAAGTGTAAGTGGGGTGGGTGGGAGACGAGGAAGAGCTAAATACGTATCTTTCATACTAGGAAGTCAAAAGATGAGAAAGGGGGCCGGGCGCGGTGGCTCATGCCTGTAATCCTAGCACTCTGGGAGGCCGAGGCAGGAGGATCACTCAAGGTCAGGAGTTCGAAACCAGCCTGATCAAGAGGGAGACCCCCGTTTCTACTAAAAATAGAAACAAATTAATCAGCCAACTAAAAAAATATATATATACATATATATATATAAAAAAAAATTAGCCGGGCATGGTAGCACATGCTTGTAGTCCCAGCTACTCAGGAGGCTGAGGCAGAAGGATTGCTTGAGCCCAGGAGTTTGAGGTTGCTGTGAGCTAGGCTGATACCACGGCACTCTAGCCCAGGCAACAGAGTGAGACTCTGTCTCAAAAAAAAAAAAAAGAAAAAAAAGAAGCTGAGAAAGGGGACTGTTTTTCATTATAAGTTGTTAATATTTGACATCTTAAAGCCAGGTAATGTCAATTTTTTTCACTTAATTGTGAAAAGAATTACATTATACTAGTTGCTTAGAAGGCTTTTCATGACTATTAACTAAAAGCAAGATGTAGTATAACAGGATTTCATGAAATGGAATTAGACAATGAAAAGAAACATGTCTAAATACAATTTTAAGAGCATGAAAACGTATGGAAGGGAGGTAAACAAAAGCAAAGCAAGGCAGGTATTTATAATAAAAGGAACATATATATCAGTGGAATATAATTATATATGTGGGCATATACACAGAGATCTAAAAAATCAGACTGTCAAGGGTGGCTAAATTTGGGAGCCAAGATTTCAGATCATTTTATTTCTTCCTTTTACCTCTACTTAAAATTTTTTTCAATAGCATATTTAGATATATACATTCATTGGCCTGGTTTATGTTTCTGTAATAAGAAAACCTATTTTCATGGAAAAAAATTTTAAAAGAACGACAAAAGGTACTTGTTATCCAGAAGAAAGTAAGCAATCAATACTTTTCATTACCTGATTTCATTTCATTAACCTAAACATTCACCGATCTAATGCTAAGAAAAGTCCTGGCTTTTAGTTGGTGGTTATTTCAGTGTAGCTTCTTGAAGATTCCAACACAAAATATGGAATCTTTAATATAATACAGACCTAAATTTTCACTTGTTTACAAAAACTGGCTTCTGTTTATACCTCAAAAAATGAGGATTGTCCTGATTACCCAGTGATCTATGCAAGTAGATGTGTTAAGAAGCAGAAATTACTTTTACCCATTTGTCTTTTTTGACAATTCCAAGTACACACACAGAGTTCATAGGGGAAAAACAAAATTAGCCTTTTGCTGGGGCTTCAGCAGGTAGCAATTCCAAAACTTTTGAGAATCTGAATATTCTATATTAAACTACTACATTTAAATGTTTATGAAAAACAAGTGCATCTTGACAATATCAAAGGCATCTCTTTTAAACTTAACTTCTGTCAATAGATTTACCCTAAACTTAAGATGTACATGGGAATTAAATTTGCTTCAACCTGATAAACTCTCAAACTAGCCTCACATTTTAGAAACTACCTCACACAGGTTTTTTCATCTTAGGCCAGGCTTCAATGGGCCAGTAGCTTCTTTAACTATAAAACGTTTTACCTCATCCACTAATATTTGGTAAGAGAAACAGAAAAACTACTACCTAATGCCACTACACCCTCTCTTCCTTATGCTAGTCAGCCTTAAAAGTAGTAATAACTCAAATTCACAGACCCATAGTAAGTTCATAGTAATTCAGATTCCCAGAGAGTAAATTGGTGGTTGCCAGGGGCTGGGGAGAGAAGGATACAGGGAGTTGATATCTTGATGGTATGGCAGGCTTGGCTTAAACAATTGTTATCCTGACAGTTTACCACCATTGTAACCTGCTTCAACAATCTTGTAAGGCCAATGTCTTACTCCTTTATGTGAGGAACCCTGACAATGCTCTAGCAACCTGGAAGCCAAATATGCAACTTCTAGGTTGGGCAAAGGTTTTATAGCAACCCACTAAATCACATAAAACAGTGTATAACACTACATTCTCCCCTTTCTCCCTTCCTCTAGCTAGAAATGCCCCCATCCCAAAATAGCCAAATCAGAATTAATTTTCACTAAGAAATATACAACACCTTCTATAAGATGTCTTCTAGACTGCTCCTTATTCACGAAATGAAACCCTTAACCTAAAAAGGGTTTCACCTTTTTGCCTTAACACATACCTGATGATGAAGAGTGAGTCCTGTTAAAAGTGTCTCCATTTGCTCCAGAAGAATACCTATCCTATAATAAGGAAGAAAGAAAAGACTAGTTTCCTACTTTGAATAATAAGAATGTGTCAACTATTTCATAAATACCAGAAAATGTTAACAATTGAGCTTTGTTCAGAACAAAACAATGATAGAACATAAGGTTTTCTGGATCACCGGATGTTTCTTTACTAATTATTCCAAGACATCTTCACTTTAACATTGTATGTATAACATATTAACGTATGTCACTTAAAACAGTGGTCAGGTCCAAGGCATGGTGGCTCACACCTGTAATCCCAGCACTCTGGGAGGCCAAGGTGGGTGGATTGCTTGAGCTCAGGAATTCAATACCAGTTTGAGCAAGAGCAAGATCCCATCTCTACTAAAAATCGAAAAATCAGCCAGGTGTTGTGCATCATGCCAGTAGTCCCAGCTACTGCAGAGGCGTAGGCAAACCGATTACTTGAGCCCAGGAGTCTGATGTTGCAGTGAGCTATGATGATGCTGCTGCATTCTACCTGGGGCGACAGAGTGAGACTCTGTCTCAAAAAAAACAAAAAACAAAAAAACAGTGGTCGGCAAACTACAGCCATGGGCCAAATTTGGTGGGCCACCTGTTCCTGTAGACAGTTTTATTAGAGCAAAACCACCCTCATTCATCTACATATATCTATGGCTTCTTTCATACTACAACAGGAAAGTTGTGACAGAGACTATAAGGTTGCAAAATCTAAATCACAAACTTACAAATTTACTAGCTAGCACTTTATGGAAAGAGTTAGTTGATGCCTGACTTAGGAGTTCAATCATTTAAATTACCCATATGCTTGAAAAGTGTAATCAAATACTATTAATAAGTAAATAAAATCTGACCAAAGTAACACATGAATAAATCAATGCTTGCCAATATACAATATATATAGTTTGCAAAATTCCATATATTACAGTATACTTATCAAAACTGTACAGAGTAGAGCACAGAGTGAGATCAGTGGGTAACAGTTTCTACAGTAAAGTACTACGTAACTTTTAAAAACCTCCACTTTTCATAAAAAGTGAAATAGTATATTCACATTTTTTAAAAGGAATTAACTCAAAAGAAAATTCTTATGCACTGAAAACAATTTATCTATGTATGCATCCTGCTGCTGCACTGCAAATCCAATTAAGTGGATTAAGCTATAAGGTCAGAATATTCATGGTTAATTTCAATCAAAATTGTCACAGCAGTCGTCGAAGACTGTCTTTAATGTTCTCAAATACTACTGACTGTTCCATTTTCCCCACTTTAATCTCAAAAAAATTTATTCACTATTGCTGCACATTGGCAGTGGTATAATGAATGCTGGATTTTAGAAATTCAACTTTTGTTATAATATCAGTAGCTGAATGCCAAGTTAATTCTGGAACCTTCCAACATTTCTCAGGTTATGTCTGGATTAACAACCTGAGTAATTTTTTTCTCACTTCTAACTCCTAGAGTGTCCTTATCATTAATCCACTCCTTTATTTCCTCTCACATAAGCTTCCTTTAATTAGGACAAAACCTTCAGAATAGAGCTCTGAAATTCTTGCACATGACAATCGAATTTAATAATTTAAGAATAAAAGGTGATCTAAAACCTCTGGATGATACCTTATAATCAACTGCATTAGAACAGTCACAATGTTTCCTCAAGTAAATTCATTTAAATAAGCCCCAAAGCTGTAGAGAGTACCTCAAGGTAGGCATTGTTAGGTTATAACAATTTTCTAAAATTTCTTTCACAAGAGACACTAAATGACTTTTAGGACTACTTTTATAAAGCTTGAGAGTCATCCATTTTTCTGAGTTATTAAGAGCAGAAAGACAACAGCATACTTGAAATGCCTTGGGCTTTTGGTAATTGCTACAGTAAAAAAAGTTTCAATTTATAACCACCATAGACATTAAAATAACAAGAACATTCATCCAATCTCCCCTATTTAAAGTAAAACCTGAAGATTTTTTTGTTTCTAGTGACCTAAGTCCTACTGGGTGAATAGAACCAAAAAAGGCTGGTTTTATAAAAGTTATAAAACTGATAAAAGACAATACACTCTTGCACTAAAGAACTGAAAAACTATTATTAGATGATCCTCATGTCATGGAATTTAATATCCCATATATATTGAACATACAAATTCCAAGGCAAATTTTGACACAAGCTACTGAAACTTTTTCAACAATTCATTTCATTAAAAATCTTAATCTTTCCCATTACCTCAAAAAAAATTAACTTCACCACATTCCCCTCCAGCTGCTGCACCACTTCTCTGCCTTTTTTTGGGTGGTGGGGAGAGGCGGGAGAGACAGTCTCACTCTTTCGTACAGACGAGAGTGCAGTGGCATCATAGCTCACTGCAACCTCAAACTCCTGGGCTCAAGTGATCCTCCTGCCTCAGCCTCATGTAGCTGGAACTACAGGCACTCCAATCTACCTTCCATCCCCATATCTGCACTGACAATGCTTTTAATAACAAAGGTATGTAACAAAATTACTACTTTCATGTCTCAACCTATCAAACCTCTTAGCAGCATTCGAAAGGATTGACTATTTCCTTCCTCTTCACAACATTCTTTCCTTGGCTTAAAGCACACAGTCCCCTCTGGTTTTCCTCTTGCCCCATTGGCCACTCCCTCCTCAGTTTCCTTTGCCAGCTCCTAATCTACTGGACCTCAAAATGTTGGTGTGCCCAGGGCTCATGGTAGGGCCCTTTAAGTCTATTATACTCTTCCTCTACCTGATTTTACCCAATCTCATGGCTGTAAATCCCATTAATATGCAGATAATTCCCAAATTTATATCTATGGTGCTGATTCCTCTCCTAAGCAACAAATTTATATATCCTACTGACTGGTACATCCTTGTTTACATGTCTTTATAGCTATCTCAAACTGAACACAGCTAGTACAGAATTCTTGATTGTTTTTGTCTTCCCAAACTTGCTCATCTTCCATAAATTCTCCATTTCAATAAATGGCATTGTCATCCATTTAATTGTCTAAACTAAAAACCTTAGTCATCACGTTTGATTCCTTTCTTTCACTATCCATACCCATTCAGTCCTATCAACTCTATGTCCCTAACTACCTCCATTCCAGTTCCTCTCCTTCTCTTTTTCCCCTTCCTTCTCTGACTTCATTTTCCACCACTCTTGGCTTACCTCACTGTGCTTAGTCATACTGGCTAGTAAACTGAATAACGGCTATGCATAGATACCAAATCCTAATCCCTGGCACTTATAAATGGCACCTATTTGGAAAAGGGCCAAGCAGATGTGATTAAATTAAGGATTTTTGAGATGAGATTACCCTGGATTACCTAGGTGGGTCCTAAATGCCATCACAAGTGTCCTTAGAACAGAGAGGCAAAGGGAGATAACACAAACACAGAGGAGGAGGAGGAGGAGGCCATGTGAAGGCAGAGAGATGCAACCACAAGCCAAGGAATGCCCACAGCCAATAAAACAAAGATTCTCTCCTAAAGCCTCTAAAGAGAGAATAGCCCTGCTGACACCTTGATTTCTAACTTCTCACTTCCAGAACTGTGAGAGAATAAATTTCTGTTGCTTTAAGTTACCCAGCTTGTGGTAATTTGTTACAGCAGCCATAGGAAACTAATACATTGGCCTTTTTCCTGTTGCCCTAATAACCCCAAGTTTGTTCCCTTTTCAGGACCTTTGCACATGATGTCCTCTTGGGCCTCCCAAGTCTTGGGCTCATGAGTCACCGTCTCAGGGAAGTCTTCCCTCTCCACCTGGCACACACATACCCCATACCAGGCACACACATTTCCCTATTTCCATAGCACTTTTTACTATAATTTGGTTGTCAAATGTGCTTATTCTGTCTCCCCCATAAAAATACAATGTCTATGACAGCAAGCACCTTATCATGTTCACCACTATCTCTAGTTCCTAGTAGGACTCAATAAAAGTATGTTGAATGAATGTCTTGTAATTAGCTTACATTTACAACACTTACCTGTAAACCATTTACAATTTTTTAAACCACCCAAATGAATCAATTCCGAAATTTCAAAATGTTTAACATGTAAGGGTTTTCATATGAAGTTATAAATAATCCTTCTGCACTCTGATGAACACACTTCTTTTCACCTACACTCTTATTTTCAACTCTGGAATATCATATACATGTTTAGTTTCTTATCTAAGCAATTATTGCTAACTTTGCTACCACTGCTTAATAAAATTGTAATTGTGGAGGGACTAATTATCTCAAACTGTTTCCACTTAAACAAGAAATTTTGTTTTCTGAAATGTGCCACAAAAAAAAAGACAAATAGATCAGACAAAAGCGATCACTATATAGACTTATTCCCATGGTCAACTAATAAGTAAGCAAACTGAATAGCTAATAAACTCACCAAATCAATCCATTCTAACACTCATCCCAATAAGCCTGCAAGCAATGTGCAAATGCCTAACCCACTGACATTTCTGGATTATATAAATTACTAGATTATTGAATTTTTCTTAACTACACATCTTTCATTGTTCTATCCCCATCTGGTACACTCACTTTAAAATCTAAAATCGAGAAGTTTTACCTAATTCTACCAGTTCTACCAGCACAGTGCCCTATTAGTTCAAAATTATGTAAGTGTGTCTCAACATTAAATCTCCAAATAAAGCTCCTGAGAAGCAGTTAGAAAAGGCTGATTACAGATATATTTTAGATGATATCAATAGCCGAAGACTGTTTCAAAGCCACTATAAATTTAAAAGGGAAGCCAGTTTTCTCTTGAAATGCAAATTCACTTAGAAAAACAAATCAAAATGGTGCCTTTAAAAGAAACTATGCTGAATAAAAGACCTCAGATTTCTTTTACATAAAAATGTTTTTTATTCATCCCTAGTTTCTGCACTTTCATTCAACCTAGGAAGGCAAAACTTTCCTCCAAGTCAACTAGGGCAAATAACTAAGCACAACCAGCACCAGTTGTCAAGTTTGCTGACAAATGCAAAAAACTTATTCAAATTGACCCCACACAAATGTAATAATAAGATAGAATTGTCAACATAAATATTCAATTTAGTATTCCCAATGTCAAGAAACTAATTATGTTACTGAATAGCACAAAGATTCCAAAAGGTAAATTTGAAAGATCTGAGTCAGTGACCCTCAACTGCAGAAACCCAATGCAATAAATATGCACATGTGATAGTGCAGTGTGCTGATTGAACACTTCATGAAGACAAACATCTCAGACTAAGGAAAAATAAAAGCTGGATAGATGACTATTAAAGTCTGGGTGGAAGAACATCTCTATCTGTTAATCAAACTTTGCATATTAATACAAATCTATTGAGAACCACGGGGAAAAAGAACTATAACATGTCCTTTGACCAGTAATTCCATTTTTGAAAAAAAATTACCAAATTAAAACAAATATTATCCCCATTAGCACAGTGCCAAAAGCTATAGATATTCAAGACAATACCATAGTGAACAACTAATACCACCTTAAGTACCCACAAAGTGAAAACCATTTACATTACTATGGTTTTAAAGATCTTTTCCACAAGATATTATATAACTACAAGAAATTATTTCTAGGAAGTTAGTGATATGGAATATCACTGAAGAGTAAAAAAAGATGGATTCAAAAATTACTATTATATTCTATCATTACAATGATATCATTACAATTACAATGATAGGAAAATATATTTGGGAAAAATAAACAAGAAAATTTACTACAAATTTAACAGGAATGGGGCAGGTGTGGTGGCTCACATACCTAATCCTAGCACTCTGGGAGGCCCACGTAGGAGGACAGCTTGAGTTCAGGATTTTGAGACCAGCCTCAGCAAGAGCCAGACTTTGTCTCTACCAAAACTAGAAAAAATTAGCTGGGTGTGGTGACACATGCCTGTAGGCCCAGCTACTCAGGAGGCTGAGACAGGAGGATTGCTTCAGCCCAGGACTTGGAGGTTGAAGGAGCTATGATGATGCCACTGCATGCTAGCTTGGGCCACAGAGGGAGACTGTCTCTTAAAGAAAAAAAAAAATTTAACAGGAATGGTTGCCTAACAAGCAAGACTTTTAGATGATTTTTTCCTCTGTTTCCAAATAGTTATTTTTTTGATGGGAATAGGACTATAAAGAGATAACGTGCAAAATATCTTATTTCTAAAATGAGTTCCAAGAAGCACAATGAATTCAGAATGATATTTCAGGTATTTTAATATTAACTCCATATATAGATCAAATACAATTAAGACAAAGGATTGCATATTTTATATTTTTGTGTACTGAACTTCCACTAAGGCATCACCAGAAATAAAAAAGTGTCAGAACTGACTGACATACAAACTGGAAATTCTGAAGAAAAAAAGATAAACTTTTGGAGACACGAGTAAATAACACTTACGCGAAAACAATCCCTTAACAATCTCCTAAAGTACACTCTTAATCTTTTTAAACTCAATTTCCAAGTCAGAACTAAACCCAATAACTTACCCCAGGGCCCCTACTTCTCAATTACAATGAAACTATCCAAATGCTATTAAGAAAAAAGATCTAAAAAAAAAAAAAGAAAGAAAAAAAGATCTGATGATTTGTACAAACTGATGGTACCACCTGAATCAACCTAATATATTTATCTTGACAGCCCTCCTTGCACAGTATCAATTTTCAGAATTTAAATTATCACCCAGAACCAAATTATTGTTTTCAATTTTCCACACAAGTGTCTCCCAGAGACACTCAACCACATTTGTGCAAATTTGCTTTCACTTTAAGTCCTAAATCACTGACATTTAAATTAGATCATTAATATTACATCTAATGTAGCTTTTAATTATCAAATTATCTCAGACTATTTTATTCTATTTGAGGCATGACATGCCTCTTTCCCATTCCCCATAAAACAGTTAATAACAATTATATGGAGATACGCACTGAAACAGCCTGTATAATTTAGAACTTTCCCACCACAATGATTGTCAACTTTGATAGAATCCATATCATTTAATAACTGTGAACTTTAAATTTCATTACCTTCTCAAATACAGGAACATAGGAAGACACATGAGGTTTGATGATTTCTGCTTCCCAATCTTCATCTCCCATGGTGGCTTCAAGTTCTGTTTAAAAAAAAAAAAAAAAGCACTTTTGGCCTCCATTAGATCACAATCGAATCTTTTTAAGTGTAAACTACAATTGTTGCACATACACCTCTCAAAAGTACTCAACTAGGTGCTGATTTTCCCGAAAAGTTTTTGCAAAAACGAATTACGTCTTGCTTCTTACCTAGAGGTGGATTTATATTCATCCTTTTTATCTTTAAACACTAGTTTAATCACTTACCAGATCATGTGAGCAATCATGTGCCCAGTGATGCTTTCTCTAAAGTCTGTTCATAGAATTTTTATCTCCTCCCTCGAAGGGTCCCCAAATGGCTTACTGGGTATTAAGGAAAATTTTTCAGAAACCACTCAAGGTTTCTCCCTTTACCTGCTTCCCTACAAAGGTAAACAAGATGTTGGGTTAGGGGCTTATTTATTTATTTATTTATTTTTGTGGCGGGGTAGAGGCCTTGGAGCTTAGCGGGGAAAAGAGAAAGGTTAGGTGGCCCAAATCCCTCCAACAAAGAAAAGGCAGTTTCACCAAAAAGAATTTGTACACAAACGGTTTTATAACCATTTTTGTTCAGAGAAAAAGCCGCGCAGGGACTGGAAAGAAGTCCAGGCCTCCTATGCAGGCCTCTCACCCAGACTGGGGCACCTGTGGGGGTTTTAGGATTCTCAGGCAGAGGTAGTAAAGGCTACCAAGGGCGGCTTCAAACTCCTGCCCACCCCATCCGCTCTACGTTTGGCCCCAGGGCCGGCTACTGGGAAGCCCAGACAGCCAGGCCGAGGCTGGGAGAAAGGCCGCTGGCTTACTCACCTATGCGCTGCTTGCTCTCCCCCACTCCTCGCAAGCGGCGACGCCGCTTAAACGGCTGCACGTGCAGGACGCTGGCTGCGTCAGGTGCGCCGCTCCAGCAATAAATGGCACCAGGCAACAAGCACCACCAGCCAATCAGAGCTCAGAAGGCCAGCGCCGTCCCTCCCCCATCTGCGGCTGCGCATTCCCTACTTGCTCTCGGAGGCCGCTGTGGTCTGGCCCCCTGGCCTCCTCATGGAGTGGCGCGTTGGGCCTGCGGGTGCAAGGCTGGCCGTGGGCCTACTGCCCCACTTGTGCCCACGTTCTCAATCAGGAGAGGCTTTAGATTTTCCTTGTGCAAGCGCTGCCAGCCGAAGATGTCCACCTCCCCCATTTATACTAAAAAATAAAAGGGGTGGGGGTAACCCCCCCTCCTGCCCCTTTAGCTTTCTCTCTCCCCTTACCTGCGGCAGTCCCTGGCGGTTGCCCCCTCGCTCCCCCCCCCCCGTTCTGTATTTCTGAGCAACCCTTCACATCCGGGGATTCCAGGTGCCTCAACGTGCTGCTGAGGCTGGTAGAGGTGGTGCTTTCTCTTTTCGTGCCAGTAAGAGGGGCGGGTGAGACTCCGTTCAGCTGGTACTCCAGGAAGTTGTAAAGAAAATCTTAAGACTTGGGGGTCCACTGCTTTGGGAAGGAAACAGCCTCCTATCCAGAAGGAAGGAGGAAATTTGGTGTTTGCATAGGTGGTTCATTAAGGGTTGGAGTTGTGGTCCATTTGTTTATATCCCGAGGGTCACAGGCCAAAGCGGCAAAGGGTCATTTCAGTACTTAATGCTGTCATCAATCAGATTTTCTTGTTCTCCCACACACACACCCTGCAAAACAGTTAAAATCCCTCAGTATTTTCCCCATCCCTCCAAAAACTATGGCAATGGGCTGTTTAAATGGCTAGTTCTCATTTTTTATTTCCATCAATTTTCCTTCTCTGAATCTTTGACGAAATTCCCGAATATCTCGTGCAGGAACATAAATCTGATGAACACTGTCTACACTTGGTCATAAAGGATGAGACACTTCATGGGTGAACTTGCTTCATTTGTTTCATCTCTACAATCACCAAGAATATGTCAGGGTGGTTCATTAGTGCTGATTAGTTAGCACTAGTTAGCACTAAACTTTGTCAGACTATTCTCAAGGTGAATTATTTTTAAAAGATTAAGTTTGACAAAGGCCAAACTGTGACCAGCTCCGTGAACAAAACCATCTTTTTGCAGTTTTCTTATGTTTCAAGTTCCCAGGCCAGTAAAATTTGCCAACCAGAACTTTGTAGTTTTCTATTTCATTGACTCCTCCCTTTTGAGTTGTTTTTCAGAAACGGGGGGCCCTCCTTGCAGTAGCGAGACAATGCCTTACACTACCTGATTATTCAGAGAAGTCAAAATAAGACATTCTACCACAGATCTTGCCCAAGGACCCACTGAGCAACCTTCTCCCCATCACCCATATGAGCACAAAACCAAAAAGATGACTGATATTAACCACTTGCTTGTTATACTACTAAAATCTCCACCCTGGGAGGGACTTATCTGCCATTTTCTATCATGTGATATATGTACCAGTATGATTTCTCACTGTTCTTGTGTGCCTTATACTCTACCTCAAACATAGTGATGCTTATTTCATGCATTATTCATTTCACCTCTAGAAAAATGCTTGACTCCATCAGTCAAGAAGGCAGGATTTGAGGCAGTCCTCCCACCTCGCAGTTTACATCCTCTGCAATAAACTTCCTTTCTTCCTTGACAGTCCTTATTGTCTTAGTAATTGGCTTTCTGTGCAGCGAGTAACTGGGGGATAAGGGGGGAAGAAAAACCTTTTGCACGTTCATTAACAAAACCAAAATATATTTTAACATAACTATCATTTTAAATAATTTCCGTATTTAAACCAAATATTTACATCATACCCTTGAGACAGCTAGTACCTTAAATAATTGTATATATGTTGAGGAGAGCAGCAGTCCTCCTTCTGATGCTCTGAATTCGTAGCCAGGGTCCTCTGAGGCTGCAGCCCCCAACCTCTGGGCTGTGGACAGGTACTGCTCTGTGGCCTGTTAGGGACCAGGCTGCAGAGCTCCACCACCTCCCCACCCCCCTACCCCATCAGTGAAAAAATCCAATGTGGAATAGGAAAGATAGTGGTGTCCTATCTGATTTCAAGGTTTGAGAAGTTACGCAGTGCCCAACAGGTATACACATCCGATTAGTAAGCAACTGTGGTTATTTAAGAATGAAATAGAAATATTCTTTCTTTCAATTGTGTATTTGTCTTTCAATGTGTGCTTTCAAAAATTAATTTAATTTAATTTTTTCTCAGAAAGAAACATTTAATAGGAACCTACGAACACAAGCTGTATCCTGGGTGGCAGAGAAGTGAAATGGCGCATCCCGGCACTCTTACCCTCAGACTGGGGGTTTATATACCATAGGGAAGGAAATTTGTGTGACAATTGAAGTTGATCCCTCAGGGAAAGGCAAGAATTTGCCTAAGGGCAGGATTTATGCTAAATACGTAAAAGTAGAAATCTTAGAGGCATTCCCAGAACTGGGGTTACTCAGAAATCAGCATAGCAGATTAGTATCTTCCACACTCCACCCCCTAATCCAGCTCTTAAAATCTCACGTGCCCTCCTCTTCCAGATGGTCCCTGAACCTTTAGGTGAAGCCTGCTTGATATTGTAATAACTTTAGCACCAGTGCATTAGCAATGAAAGACAGAGTTGCAGCTTTGTTGGATCATCTCTAGTCTTTGGAATATCATGATCTGGGTTTTCTTGGAAGAAGTAAAACAATAAGAGTTATGTAACATCAATAATTTGAATGGTAGAAATATAATGTATGCAAGGATTACAATCAAAAGAGAATTTGTATGACAGAACAACAACAAAAAAGAACCTATTTCATTATGGAGCCAACTAAAAATATCATGAAGAAAATCAAAACCCTGTTCTTCTTTAGAGACTTCTAGCAAAACCCCAAAAATAATGGCTATTGATCCAGCAATCCCACTATTAGTCATCAACCCAAAGGAAAAAAAGACGTTCTATAATAAAGACCTCTGCACTCAAATGTTTAAGGCAGCACAATTCAGAACTGCAAAGATGTGGAAACAACCCAAGTGTCCATAATAAAATGTGGTATATGTATAATATGGAGTTCTACTCAGCCACAAAAAAACAATGGTGAACTAGCACCTCTTATATTATCCTGGATACAGCCTGAGCCCATCCTTGGAAGTGAGGTATCACAAGAATGGAAAAACAAGCACCACATATACTCACCATCAAATTGGTACTAAGGTGCTCACATGGAAGTAATATTCACTGGGTACTGGTCAGGCAGGAAGCGGGTGGTGGGGTTGGGTAAATTCACAATTAATGGATGTGGAACTCACTGTATGGGGGAAGGGCAACCTTGTAGCCCTGGCTTGGATGAGGCAAAGGCATTACATGTAACCAAAATGTTTGTACCCCCATAATATTCTGAAGTAAAAAGAAAAAGAAAAGAAACATAACCAATGCAATGTGTGGATCTTGTCTGGGTCCTAGCTCAAACCAACCAACTGCACAAAAAAATATAATACAATTCCATTTGTAAACTGATGATACTATGCAAATATTAATGTTTTTGATTTTATAATGATGCTGTGGTTATAACTTTTTGCTTTGTTTTGAGACAGGGTCTTATTCTGGGCTACAGTTCAATGGCATTCATAGTTCGCTGTAACCTCAAACTTCTGGGCTCACGTGATCCTCCCACTTCAGCCTCCCAAAGTGTTAGGATTACAGGGATGAGACACCATGCCCAGCCTGGTCTTAATTTTTTAAAGGAGTCTTTATCTTTTAGAAGTACACACCAGGTTGCCAGGAATGGTGGTGTGTACCTATAATCCCAGCTACTTAAGAGGCTAAGGTAAGAGGATTGCTTGAGCTCAGGAGTTCAAGGCAAGCCTTGGCAACACAGCAAAACCCCATCTCTAAAAATAATAACATATTAATACACACTGGGGTGTGCTTATAGATGAAATTAGATTTGGCCTTGTGTTGATTACTTTTATAAGTCATGGATAGGTGAAGGTTCATTATACAGTACTCCTTATTTTTATATATGCATAAAATTTTCCATTAAAAAAATACAAAAATTTACTCCTTTCCTGGAATCTCCTTGCTTTCCTTTTACCTATATGACCAATTTCTTCTTAGTCTTCTTTGCAGATTCCTTTCTCTACCTATTCCTTAAATGTTGGAGTTTCTTGGACTTGTTCTCAATTCCTGCCCCTATCCTTTCTTTGTCTTGAATGATTTAATCTTGTCTCATAGTATATAAATGTATTAGGAAAAAATTTTCAGTGGCAAATTGTATTTATTTATTTATTCATCAAAGTCAACCAGAAGATCAGTGGCAGAATTTATCGAGCTAGCTTCAAGAAAAAAAAGAGAAAGTGGAGGGGAGTTTTATTGGTTTATGTATCTTGGAAGAATACAGAATCAAGATCAGAGTTACAGGAACCAAGACCTCAGTCCTAGACTTAGCACCACTAATCTAGGCACTCTCTCTGCATGTATTCAGCAGAGATGTCTTTGTTCTAAAGATATGTTCTCTTTCTGAGGCAGGGGAAATGATGACTACCATCAACCCCATAATCACATTCATCTAGCTTAACCATCCTATGAACTAATAAGCAACTCCAGGAAGAGAGTTTCTTTCTCTTCATGTCTACATACTAACTATGGGGAAAGACTTCGGTTTTCATTTTGAGTCCTGTTCCCCATGTGAGAGGATGATGTAGGATGATTGTCTAGGCCTGGATCAGGCCAAGGTAGTAAGGTCTATTGTTAGGAAAAAGGAAAATTTTTACTGGCCAAATAAAAATAGCTATCGCAGTTCTCTAAAAAAAAGCTACAAATACCATTTGTATGTTGATAACTCTCAAACGTAGAGCTCTCTTGAGCTCAGATCTATCCACACGACAGCCCACTGGATATCTCCAATCCAACATTTTACAGGTACTCTTTACTCAGCATTTCCAGCACTGAATTCATCCTCTCAGCCTCTCCTTCCAACTTGTTTTCCCTCTTCTTTCTCAGTCTCCATAAAGGACATGACCATTCATATACACGTGCAAGTTCCAAACCTGGGAATCCCATTCTTTATTCCTCAATATCCACAATTCCCACATTCAGTTAGTAAGATATGTCAATTCTACCTCAATATCTTCGTGTCTTGAATATGCTCACTTACCACTTCCTCACTGTCATTAATGTACTTTAGTAGCTATCATCTCTCATCTAGACTATTCCAGTATCCTTTTCTGACATTTTGATCTAAAGTAGTACCCTCACCCCATTATGCATGGCACCTAGTTTATTTATATAATAGAACTTATCATAATAACTAATCATTAAATAAAATATTTATGTGTTATTATTATTGTTTTCTCCCCTACTTGAATATAAGTTCCGTTATAGCAGAGACTGTCATTCCTTCTCACTCCTAGAAGATTAGGATGTCTAAATAAACTTAAATAGCAAAAAATATTAGTTGTTAAAAGCTCTATGCCTGCTTAATTCAACAAAAATTACCATTAAACAAGTAGGTTTTGATAAAGGAAGGAAATGAGTGGAGAAGAAATCTGGCACTCAAAATTATTTTCCTCCTATTAACCTTACTATGTTTCACACAACTTCTTGAATCTGAAATTTTGATTTTTCACAAAATTCAGGGAATTTTCCAGCTTTTATTTCTTCAAATATTATTTGATATTTCTTCAAATATCTCTTTGCCTTCTAGGACAACAGTTGCATTTATGTTAGAACTGTTGATACTGTCCCTGAAGCTTTTTTTCCCCAACCATCTACTTCTCTGTTGTTCAGATTGGATAATTTCTATTGATTTATCTGAAAGTTTACAGATTCTTTTCTGTTTGCATTCTGCTGTTAAGCCTATACAGTGAATTTTTTATTTAAGATATTGAATTTTTTTGGTATGCATGTATATGTCAGTGGTTTTAGTCCTCTGCTAATATTTTCCACTTTTTAACTAATTGTGATCTTATTTCCCTTGATATCCTTGACTTGGTTTAATAGCTGTTTTAAAATCATTGTCTACTAATTCAAACATCTGGGCATCTTGGAATTGTTCTCTTTGTTGGTTGTCTTTTCTCTTAAAAATGGGTGTGTTTTACTGTTTTTTATTAAGAGCTTAGAATATGATCTTTACTGTCATTCTTTGAGTATGGTATTTTGCAGAAACTGGATTCTTTTATGTTCCATCAAAGAATATTGATTTTCTTTGTTTTAGGAGTCACTTAACTTGTTCGGACTCAAACTGCAAGCTCTGTCTCTTGGGGAGGCAACTCAAGTAGCAGTTCAGGTTTTAACTGGGCTACTTAGAATGTATTCTACATGCATGATTTAGTGGTCAGTAAAAGACTGGGTAGAGTTTATATGTAAAATTTGGGTCTCCTTCCCCTGACTTTTTCATTTGTGGTATCTCCCCCATACTTTCCAGCACCTGTGATTGTCCCAAATTCTATCCCCTCGTTCTTTAGGCCAGAAAAATTTTGATCCACCAGAATTCTAGCCACTTCTCACAATGCAGACTAGAGCTTACCCTTATGCTAGAATCTGTGAAAATGGGGACACTCATCCAATGCTATTCCCTTCTTCCAAATGTCATTTCCCCTCTAGAGTCTGACTGCTTTTGCTTATGATCTAGTGCCAGAGAGTACAGGTAGTTTTCTTTCTTTCCTTTTTTTTTCTTTTTGTATTTTGAGTAGGGGTCAAAAATGTGGTAATCAGGAGTAGGGAGGTGTGTTAGGAGCTTACGCTGCTATTAGCAAAGAGATTCCACTTAAACATTTGGTATGAGGTTTAAATTTCTGTAAAAGATTTGAATAAGGATTGGGGGGTTGTAGTGTGGGAGAGCTATAAATGCTAGATTAGAGAATTGAGAATTTGGATCAATCCTAGTTGTTCCCCACACTATAAGTCTTTGCTAATCTATTTATGATTTTATCTCACTTTCAGTGGTTTATCCAGGCCCTTCCCAATCAACTCTCATCTTTTCTTCACATACCATTTGCTTTCCAAGAATTTATCCATTTTATCTAATCTGTGGACATACAATTATTCATAGTGTTCTCTCATAATCTTTTTTATTTCTGTAAGGTTGGTAGTAATGACTCCACTTTTATCTCTACTTTTAGTAATTTGAGTCTTTTTTTAAAATTTCAAAATACTAAGGGGTACAAATGTTTTTGTTACATGGCATGAATCAGAGCTATAATTGTGCCCATCACCTGAAGAGTGTTCCTTGTACCCTTCGGTGGGGGTTTTCCCCTGCCCCTCTTCTCCCCTCCCCCACCGTGCTTGATTTTCAATGACTTTTATTTCCCTCTATGCACTTACGTGCCCATCAGTTAGTTCCAATTTAATAGAGAGTATCTGTGGTGTTTGTTTTTCCACTCTCGAGAGACTTCACTTAGGATAATGATCTCCAATTCCTTCCAAATTGCTGCAAAAGGTATTAATTCATCCTTTTTTATGGTTAAGTAGCACAGCACGATATACCTATACCACATTTTGCTAATCCATCCATGAACTGATGGGCACCTGGGTTGATTCCATATCTTTTCAATTGTTAATTGTGCTACAATTAAACATTTGAGTGCAGGTGCCTTTTTGATAAAATGACTTCTTTTCCATGGGATTGCTGGATTGCATGGTAGGTCTACTTTTAGTTCTTTGAGAAATCTCCATACTGTTTTCCATTAGTTGTACTAATTTGCAGTCCCACCAACAGTGTATATGTGTTCCTTTCTCTCTGCATCTGCGCTGGCATCTATTGTTTTTGGACTTTTTAATAAAAGCCATTCTAACAGGTGTAAGGTGATATCTCTTTGTGGTTTTAATTTGCATTTCCCTGATGATTAGTGATGTTGAGCATTTTTTCATATGTTGGCCATTTGTCTATCTTCTTTTTAAAAACTTCTGCTCATGTCTTTTGTCCACTTTTTAATGGGGTTGTTTATTTTCTTCTTGCTGATTTGAGTTCTTTGCAGATTCTGGACATTAGCCTTCTATCAGATGTGTAGATTGCAAATATTTTCTCTCATTCTGTAGGTTGTCTATTTGTTCTGTTGATTATTTCCTTAGCTGTACAGAAGCTTCTTTTTGTTCTTGCCAGTCTACCTAAAGGTTTGTCAATTTTGTTGATCTTTTGGAAGAACCACTTATTGGTTTCACTGATTCTCCCTATTGTTGTTCTATTCTGTCATTTATCTCCACTAAAATCCTGATCATTTCCTTCCTTCTGCTAGCTTTGGGTTTAGTTTGTCCTTATTTTTCAAGTTCCTTAAGGCAGAAAATTTGATTATTGATTTGAGATCTTTCTTCTTTTTTAAAATAGAAATTTATAGCTATAACTTTCCTCGAGCATGCTTTTGCTTTCATTCATCTCAAAGTATTTTATAACTTCTCTTGTGATTTCTTCTTTAACTCATTCATTATTTAGAAATGTGTTATTAAATTTCCACATATTTGTGAATTTTCTAGATTTCTATTTTTTATTTCTACTTTCATTTCATGCAGTCATAAAAGATAATTTATATGATTTCAGTCTTTTAAAACTCATTGAGACTTGTTTTGTAGCCAAACATATAGTCCAGTGGTCCCCAACCTTTTGGCATCAGGGACCAGTTTCATGGAAGACAATTTTTACACAGGTGGGGGGGAGGTGGTGAGCAATGGGTAGTGGCTGTAAATACAGATGAAGCTTTGCTTACTCACCTGCTTCTCAGCTCCTGCTGTGCAGCCCAGTTCTTAACAGGCCATGGACCACTATCAGTCCACGGCCCTGGGGTTGGGGACCACAGATACAGTCTACCTTGGTAAATGTTCCATGTGCATTTGAGAACTCTTATTGTTGTTGGGTGGAGTGTTCTATTAGTGTCTAGTTGGTTTATAGTGCTGTTTAAGTCTTCTATTTCCTTGTTGATCTTCTATCTAGTCTTCTATTGAAAGTAGGGTGCTGAACTCTCCAACTATTAGTGTAACACTGTCTAAGGTTACAACGTTATACATTTCTTGCCCATTAACACAGACACAATTATTGTTTTATGCATTTGTCTTTTAAATTTTTTTTTAAAAGATGAGTTACAAACCAACAATACAAAACTACTGACTTTTAAATTTACCTATGTAGTTAGTATTCTTTATTTCTTCATAAGGTTTTTGAATTGCTGTCTATTATCCTGTTTTCAGCCCAAAGGACTTCTTTTAGCATATCTTGTAGGAGCAGTCTATTAGGGACAACCTCCCTCTCTTTTTGTTCTGGGAACATATTCATTTCTCCTTTATTTTTGACGTATAGTTTTGCAAAGTATAAGATTATTTTTTCACACCTTTGTACCCCATTCAACACTTACATCATCCCACTGCCTTCTGGACTCCACAGTTTCTGATGAAAATTCAGGTATTAATCTTATTGTGGATTCCTTATATGCAACCAGTCATTTCTCTCTTGCCGTTGTCAAGATTCTGTTTGTTTTTAATCCTTTGACAATTTAATTATAATTTGCCTTGGTGTGGATCTCTTTAAATTTATCGTACTTGGAGTTCATTGAGCTTCTTAGATGTGTAGATTCCTGTCTTTCATCAAATTTGGAAATTTTTCATTCATTATTTTTTCAAATGTTCTTTACACTTCTTTCTTTTCTCCTCTCCTTCTGGAAATCCCATTATGCATATATTTGCTTGATGGTGTTTCCATGGTTCTCATAAGCCCTGTTCATTTTTCTTCATTTTTTTTCTTTCTGTTCTTCAGCCTGGATAATCTTAACTAATCTATCTTTAAATTCCCCAGTCTCTTCTGCCTCCTTAAATCTGCTACTGAACTCCTCTAGTGAATTTTTTATTTCAATTATTATGCTTTTCAACTCCAGCAACTCTATTTAGTTACTTTTAATAATTTCTATCTCTTTAATGATATCCTCTATTTGTTAAAAAACCAAGCTCTCCTGGTTTCCTATAGTTATTGTTACTGGTTTCCTTCAGCTCTTTAAGCATATTTAAGACAGTTGATTTGAAGTATTTATCTACTAATTTCAATGTCTGGGCTTCATAAAAGAATGTTCTTTAAAATTTTTTCCCCCCAGTAAATAAGCCGTACCTTCTTGTCTCTTTGCAGGCCTCAATTTTTTTTTTTAAACTGGACGTTTTGATTATTATAACATAACAATTCTGGATATCATATTCTTCCCCTCCCCACAAGGGTTTGTTGTTATCACTTGTTGTGACTGTTTTTTGTTTGTTTAGTGACTTTCTTGTCTTTTTTTTTAAATAGTATGTGATGTATTCACACAATGGAATACTATTCCAATGTATTCACACAATGGAGTACTATAAAACCACGGAAATGAAGAATCATGTACAAATACATGCAACAAAAATCTCACAAACACAATATTGAGGAAAAGAAGCCATATACAAAGAATGCATAATGTTTAATTCCATTCACATAACATGCAGAATGAAACAGAACTAATCTATGCTCTTAGTACTCAGGATAGTGGTTACCCTTGGAGAGGAAGTAACTGAAAGGGAACCTGATAGGAGCTTCTGAGGTGGTGATTGTATGCATGTGTCCCATTTGGGAAAAATCACTGATGCTGTTTGTATAGATGTTACACTTCAATAAAAAGTTAAACAAAATGATTTGCCTCTGTCTGGATACTAAGCTCAGGATGGTATGTTTCCTTTTCTCTCAGCATCTCCCCTTGCCTACAATCTCACACTTGCACTCTCAACTCCTAACTGCCACTTCCAAATGGTGAGGGAAGAGAACCACTCCCTCTTATAGACTAAACTAGATTTGCTATAGGTCTGTCTGCTAAAGGAGATCTACCAAATTGTGAAATCCAAGTCTATCTACGCTTCCTGCCAATGTGCTCAAGTGCTCTCCTGCTTTCTCTACCCTCTTTCAACAAAGCCACTTACTCAGGAATAAATGCTCCTCTCAAGAAACATTTAAGTAAGTATCAAAGTTTTGAACCAAAAGGAAGGAACTCTAATAGTTAACATCTCAATTTCAGGTACTAGATGGGCAAGGAGCCATCTGGGCCTGACACCCTTGGAGGTATATAACATGCAACTGGAGTGCAGGCTCAACGTGGGGTGGAGGTTTTAAAATCTCAGGAGTTTGAGGTTGCTGTGAGCTAGGCTGACGCCACGGCACTCACTCTAGCCGGGGCAACAGAGTGAGACTCTGTCTTAAAAAAAAAAAAAAAAAAAAGTCCTAGCTCTGTCTTAAGCAAGTCTATATCCTCTCTATGCCTTGGTTTCCTCATCATTAAAATGGGGATAATGGTGCTTACATCATAGAGTTGTTATAAGGATCAAAATGAGTTACCACATGTAAAAAAAAATTAAAAAAGTGATTAACATAACGTGGGAGCTTAATAAATGCTATATCATTAAATAAGTGTAGCAATCATTGCATTGGTTGCTTTCAAAGAATTAGGAAGGCTGCTCTGTCAGAGGGCACAAAATTAAAAACTCATCAGGTGTGCAGTATTTGATATAACAGCAACTAGGGAGGTTGTAACACCATACATCTATACTTCCTATTAGACAGACATGCCACTAAATATCATAGGCATTTTGGTACAACTTTGATTACTGGGCCCTGAAACTAGCCCCTGCTTTGCAGACCTAGAGACCTTTGCAGTGACTGGCTTGAGATAACCCAAACATACAAAGCCTGAGGTAGACAACAGAAAGTCAGTTTATCAACAATAAATAATAATGTTCAGTAGCTAGAATATTCACACTGGCATTTTCATCCTATAGGCAGACCTTTATAAGAAGCTGAATTGTCATCAGGATACTTGAATACATACCAAAATAGCATAATGGCAATAAGCTAAGACAGACTGAAGAATAAATTCCCAAAAGAGTTAATGGGTCTGGAAATCTGGACAGCTCATGCCTGACAATGCTTTTTCTTCTTTTCTTCTGTTGACCACATTGCACCCTGTCTCAAAGCCTGTCCCACTTTGTATGCCTCTGCTCTGATCCTATATTAACACACAAAGTCAGTCAGTAATCGTATTTCCTCAATTTCCAAGTGTAGGTGGCGGAAGCAGGCTAGAAAACTCACTATACTGATAATCTACCTTTTAGTCAATACATACTTGTATATATTAATAACATTGAGTGAGGGGCTCTAACCAATGCCTTCTCTCACTGAAGGGAAACCTCCTTGGGGAGTCACACTATACCCAGAGTGCTTAGTGGGCACTAGGGGTGCAAGAGGGCCCAGCCTAACAGTGTGATGCCCAAGTCACTCTGGCAGGCATGTGGCACTCTCTGCAGGTTAGCCCCTCAGATGCGGTAGGAAATTGCCAGCTTCTTTGCCTGAACACTGTGGCCGCTAGTGCCCAAAGAATTCAATGTCAGCATTGTTGGTTACGCCACAATCCAGCCATGTTCCCAGACCAATCATCCTGATCTCCAGTTCTGTTATTTCCATAAATGGCTGATTTGATCTTCATTTCTAATTTCATTCTCGGAGGATAAACTGCATGGCAGAGCTGGTGAGTGTCCTGTAGTCTCTTGTAGGAATCACCTACTTCACTGTTTAGTGACTTTTCTGAATGAATTCTGTAAAGTCTGCATTTTTTTGATGTTTGGTCACTAAAGTCTCTGTCCTGTTAGTTTATTCGTCAGCTAGTGATTTAACAAAGATTTTCTTTATTAAATGCCCGGAACCAAAAAATAAAAGGTAAACAGCCAAAATAGGAGAAAATACTCCCAGTCTTTGCCAATCAGCTCTGTTGGGGCACTCCTTCAATCCTTAGTCAGGTAGACTACAACACTGCCTTAGCCTTTACTTTCTGCTTGCATGGAGACCGAAGGCCAGCCAGAGGTGAGAGTTTAGGGTGTTCTTAGGTCTTTTCTGAACATACATCTAGACTTAGGGCATGTGCATGGCCTTTTAGATTCCCCAGAATAAAAGGCTTTTCAAAGCCTTTATTCGCTCAAGTATCTCTTTCCCCAGCCTCTTCTTTCCCAGGATTTTTGGTCTGTTTATACCTTGCCTCCCATGGCAGTGGCTAATGTTTGCCTTTTTATGTTTTTGACAAATGCTGCCTGGGAAGCTGCCTCAGCCCTAGGAAAGCTCTGAGGTAGGTTTAACAGTTAAGCCCTTGAACTGAACTGAACCTTCAGGGAACCATCAGACAGGTCAAAATACACAACTACAATTTCTTGAGGATAAGGTCCACATTGTTCCATCTGGTGCCAGCAATCCACACCAGAAATGTGGGCTGCCATCTTTAAGGCCACTGCCAACCCGGTCAGTGGAGATGACCACAGAGTTCTCTTGCCAAAATTCAGCAGTTTTCTCCTCATTAAGTGTTCCTCTGGCTGTTGTAAGTTTTTCATTAGTTCCAGAGTTTCTAAAACCAGTGATTCTGACAGTTTTGCCAGCTTACTTGTTATTTATGTAAAGGGACAGCGTTTTTTACTTCTCTATTGTGCTATTTTTGCTAACATCACTTCATACCATTTACTTTTGTGCTGTCTAGCCTTACTAAAATTATTTTCTCAGCCTGGAATGCAGAGAAAGAAGAAAATTTTGCTGTTACTGAAGCGATCAAAAAACATACTATTGACTTGAAGGCAGGACCAAAGAGCAATTGCAAAAGTTTTTTAACGAGGACACTATCAATAAAATAACTTTTATCTCCCTTAAAGGTAACATTCACTAAGTCATTTGCCTTATATACGTAAAGCCCTCTATAATAGAGGTGGTGTTTGAGAGCACAGGTTTTGAGATAAGACATTAGTTTGAATTCCAGATCTGCTGCCACTCAATAGCTGTTTGGCCTTGTACAGGGCACTTAAATTTTCTAGGACTGTTTCCTTAACTGTAAAATAGGGGGAAAACACACTTCTATAATTGTGGTAAAGACTTCAAGAGATATTACATGTAAAATTCTTGGCACTCATTGTTACTATTTGTTCAATTTGAGTTCTTTAAATTCTAGTTCTTTATCCCATTACATTGTTTTTTCAGGTTGTTTGGTTTTAAAAATGAGCCACTGGCTTCCTATTTAAGAGGAGCTTTAGGCGTTGCCATATGGTTTTCGGGGACTTACCTTGAGCTGACTTTTATAACAAACACATTAATTGTACTTACATTGTATATTTATTTGGGGTGGCTTTGGGAACAACTGGGGGGCGCTACAATCCTTCTAAAGCCTCTCTTTAACCTACAGACTCATTTTTCAACACATAAAAAACAAAACCAAATGAGTAGACGAAAGAGGAAGCACGCCAACCCAACAATTTTTTTTTCAAACCAGCCTCCCTTCGTGTCCATAGGATCCAAGCACGTAACCAGAGTACAGAACACCAGCCTGGAAAGCCCGAGAGGAGGAGTCAGCTCTAGATGGAGAGGCCGCATCAGCGTTTTTCACGTGGCCTCCGGGGCTGTAGGGACAGCAAGAGATCTCGACCTTCCTTCTGGATCCCCGGCCTCAAGCCCTGAAAGGAGACTGGAATCAGGCCGCAGTTCGGACCGGATTTGCCCACCCGGGGCGCCGGCAGCCGCGCCTCCCGAAGCCAGAGAGCGGAGCTCTGCGGCAGGAGCGTGCCGGCAGCCGCAGAGGCCTCTGGGAGTTGTAGTTCGCAGCGGCGGGAGGCTTGACAGCGACTGCCGGCTTGGCACGCTCAGAACTCTATCCCCCGCCGGCCCCCGCGGCTGAGGCCATTGCCGCTTCCTGTTTGGTGGACGAGGAACCCGGCGATCACAAATTGCGAGGATTTGGGAAGGGGTCTTTGTCTTCCCGCCCGGTTTTCCGAGATTGAGTGCTTGGCCTGCCCAGGTAGAGCACGTTCCCACGTCTAGCAAACTCACCCCTTGGGAAGGTAGGAAGGGAACCGAAGGGAGGCGGCAGGAAGGGTTGAGCAAGCGGTGAAGCCAGCTGTCACCTGCGATAGTTCTTTGGTGCAGCGCGGCGGAACAGTGGCTTCTCAGGGCAGCGGTAAGGCCAAACCCGGGGGCTGCGGAGACTGCTCCGGAGGGGCGGTGTGCGCTCCTCTGAGGGCTCGAGACAGGAAAGTCAGGGGGTCCCGCAGGGACTGAGGGACGCCGAGGAATCGGTGGGAATCGGTGTCTGCCGGCGCCTTAGCGAAAAGGCAGGGTTAGAGTAGAATGAACACCCTGAATCCCAGGTGGGAGAAGGGGGGAGCAGGAGAGTTGGGGGAATTGCAGGAATGGGAGCGCCTTTCTCTATCCCAAGTAGAGAAAGAGCTGGAGAGGGGAGATAAGGGAGGAAGCCCCTTTGAACTGGGACCACAGATGGGATGAGGGCCAGGACTGGTAAGCCCTCGCCAAGCTTTTCACACGACTCAGTAATGAGAGTGTCTTGATAGTGGGCGGCTTGGCATTTTATCTGTCTTAGAATAGTAGAGCTGGAAGGGGAATTTAAGAGCAGCTGCATTCTCCTCACTTCCTACAGGTAAGGAAACTGAGATCCGCTGAGTTGGAGAAACCCACTCAACACCAGACAACAATTTAGTGACAAACTTGATTAAAACCTAAGTGTTATGACTCCTAGACAGTGCCTTATCCGTTGCTGACATCAGATCAGCAAACTCTAACTTGTAGCCCCATCTTTTTTTCCTTTTAAGGCCTTCAGACGTGACAAAGATTTGGCATATGCGGGATAACAGACAGCCTCTGAAGGAAAAGTTTTTTTTAAGTTTTCAATAGGCCAAAATAACCCTTGTTCTAACTTGAAGAAAAATCACTCTGCCTCATAAACAACTATAAACTTCATAAAAGGTTAGTAGCAAAGATGTCACCTGTAGTTTCTTTTGCCTCTAAAAAAATAAAATTTACCTTAACTTCCCCAACTTATGTCCACTAGAGCTCTGGGAACAGTTAGCCTTAGATTTCTTTTCACAAAATAAATACTATATATTTCAGTTATATACATACTAATAATGTGTTAATTGTGATTTTGTAATACCCTAAATATTTACAATAAAGAGTGAACTCAGCATAGAAGGATGGAATACCAACCTGAATTACAAATTAAAATAATTATAGTATTTTTTCAAAAGGATATTTGGGCATAAAAATTAAAAAAATCACTAAGAGGTTAAAAATTTCTACCAGGCCTGCATTTTATAACACATTTACATTTCAATCCTTTGCTAGAGTTCTTTCTTTCTTACTGCCTAAATGTAACTTGAGAGCATTTAGTGTTCCTGGTGTAGAAAAAGAGGTTCTTTGGTGCTACAGTATTGCTTTGACTGGTAATTTATTAATCCACATTGTCCTCCAGCACTGTCAAATTTAACACCTTTTGAAGCATTTATTGATCAGGTTGGAAGTATGTTCCAACTATCACATCAGATTTGGAACATTATAGCTCCAATTGGCCGACCAGTAAATGATTCATAAGGAAAGGATTTAGATAAGTTTGTTATCTAAATATCTTGACTTACACAGAAGAAAGCACATATACATAGCATAACTGCCTCCACCAGGGTGCCTTTTTTTATGGTGTGGTTCCATCTGTTTTTTATATTGACATACTACAGAGGTGGATAACCTATGACCACATTTGGTCTGCTGACATATATTTTCTTTTTATAAAGTTTTATTAGAACACAGCCGTGTGCACTCATTTATATATTACTTTTCATGCTTAAAGGTAGAACTAAATAGTTAGGTAACATATAGCTTGAAAAAGCCTAAATTATTTACTGTCTGGCCCTTTACAGAAAAAAATATGTCAACCACTAGCTTGGTAAACTGAATATAAATATAGTATCTGAAACTCTATAACATATGCAGAAATTAAGTAATACTAATTTTTAGCCTCTGAGAAAGCCTCTGAGCATATAAATACTTGTATATGGGTCCACAGTCACATTTGTTTGGGCACAAACGAGTGTTTTCTATCACAGATTGGTACTAGTATCTTTGCATAGATACCATAGATTTGCTTTTGCAAAGAATTGTGAAAGGAAGTTTCTGACCTTAGTATGAAAAGGACTGATATTCTTTGATATTTACTACCTTTTTAAAATGATGTCAGCTTGCTTTGGTTGCTCTCTATGACCTTTTCATGGAAAGAAGTGCACCAACATTTTAAATGGAACTTGAAAGTACCAAGCAAATCAGTTAAGCTTTTGATTCCTACTGGAACCTGTCTCAGTCTGTTCATGCTGCTGTAAGAAAATACCTGAAACTGAGTAATTTATAAACAACAGAAATTCATTTTTTACAATTTTGAAGTTGGAAAGTCCAAGATCAAGGCATCAGCAGATTTGGTGTATTTGGTGAGGGCCTGGTTGCTGTTTACAAGTTGTTTCCTTATTGCTATGTCCTCACATGGTAGAAGGGACAGAAAGGCAAAAAGGGCCTGGCTAGTTCCCTTCAATTCTTTTATAAGGTTGCTAATCCTATTCATGAGGGCTTTGCCCTCATGACTTAATTATGTCTAAAAGGCCCCATCTCTAAATACTATAACATTGATGATTAAGTTTCAACATATGAATTTTTTTTTTTTTTTTTGTAACAGGATCTCACTTTGTTGCCCAGGCTAGAGTGCAATGGCATCATCATAGCTCAGTGCAACCTCAAACAGCTGGGCTCAAGCTATCCACCCACCTTAGCCTCCCAAGTAGCTGGGACTACAGGCATGGGCCACCATGAATGGCTAATTTTTCTATTTTGTAGAGACGAAGTCTCACTGTGTTGCTCAGGCTGTCAACATATGAATTTTGGAGGGGACACAAATATTCAAATCGTAGCAGGACCCCATACTAAAATCTTAAAGTAAACAATTAGGAACTTGTTATTAAATGACTTAGGTTTGACTTAGTAGTCTTGCATCTGGGACTTTTTTTTAAACTCAGAGATCGAGTGAGATACTAGAAGTGAATATGTCTGTTTATGTCATCTTGTATATTTAGCTCCCATGGAATTATATTAGTGTTATGTCTGTGACAAATTAATGCTGTAGGAGTATTTAGCATTTTAATCATTGATAGACTATTCCGTGTTTTCATCTTTGTAATATTAGCTATGGAACTCTACCTCTCAACCTAATTCATCAAACTTCAGAATATCTTACAGTTCTACTCATGGAGGACATTAAAAAAGATATTATATTTCTTTTGAAACATTCATGGGGAACTTGAAGATCAAGCCAATAGAGATAACTAAAAATTACCAATTTCCTTATAGTTCTTCATATTTACTTGAATATCATTAAATCTTTGATTAAAAGGCACCAGTGAGTTTGGGCTCCTCATTTATGATTTGTTATTTTAAATCACTATGATATCATCAGTTTTCTGCTTATTTGGAATAAATGGCTAATTTTACTATGCCACAAAATTTCAGATTTGCTCAGAACAAACACATACGGCTAAACTGGAAACTTTAATTCCTGAATGGCCTTCACGTTTTTCCCTAACCTTGATTATCACTTTTTGGTAAGGATGTCTGAAATCCAAGGATCTATCTAGATTTCTCCTCATTTCTGGTTTCCTCACATTCGATCTTTAAAGTATTAATCTCCAGAAGTTGAAAGGATCGTCTTTCTCTAAACCACATTCTCAGTTTAATTTAGAAACCAATACTGCAGGACGTAATGGTTTACAAAGTAAATCAAGAAGTGTAACCATTGTTTAAGCACATAACTTTTCAATACTCTGACTTGGCTATTGTTTCACCTGTTTCACTGCCACTGGAAGGGTTGTTGCTGGCTAAGGAAATACCTAGCCTTGAGACAAAAACATTTGCAACAAGAGAAACAAATTCATCTAAACTAGTTTGCTTCAAGAAAAACAAATTCATTATGTTTAACTCTGGATACCTAGGCATGCGTTCTCACTCATTCTAGTCCCGGCCATTGCCATTCTAAAATCTAGACAGAGGAGACCTGATTTTCAGATGCTTTTGTCTTCCAAATAGCCTAACTCCTTCTTTAAGGCAGATGTCAGAGTATAGTAGAAATAGCATTTGGGATCAAGGTGACCTGGTTTCAATCCCAGATGTGACTTTAGTAGCTAAGTGATTTAGGACAAGTTACTTCTCTGAGCTTTAATTTCTTTCTCTTTTTTTTGTACTATAAAGGAAATACCCATTTCCCAAATTTTAAGGATTATTTAGAATTAATAATATGTAAAACATTAGGCCAGTAATGGGCATTCAATAAATAAATGTTAGTTACATCTCCCACTACCATTCTATAATATTAATTTGTCTTTTTTTCCAAAATGACATGCAGTTTTCTTTAGAAAACTAAATTCCTTCCCGTTAGCACTGTTTTATTTTCAACAGTTCAGTAATTCTGTGAAGGTCAACCTTTTTATTTTTCATACTTTGCTGAGTTTACTGGCTTTATACTAAAGGCATGTAGATAATGTCAGCTGATTTTATTCGGGCCACTAAGTTAAGCCAATACTTAATTTTTCCAGTTACTTTTAAAGAGCCAGATTCATAATAAAAGTGATAGCTGTGTTTATTGAGCACACACTGTGTGCCAGGCACATTGTGTATATTATCTCATTTAAATCTCAAACCCTGTAAGACTATTATTTTTATTATCCCCCAAACGAATGAATCTTAAGAAATTTAAATAAGTTGCCCAAAATCACATCGTAAAAGGAATAGCCAAGATTCAAATCCAGGCAGCCTTACATGTGGGTTATCAACCACCACACTCTGCTTCATAGAACTAGAATAGGCCATATATATCCCAAGTTACCCAGTGTGTATAATTCAAACAAATTAATGCTTTGGCAATTCTTTCTGAAGGTGTTATTATCAGTTGTTGGAGATTTAGGAATAATAAGGTTCTGCCCACTTATCAATATTAAAATTTTTCTCTAACATTTCTTAAGAACTCTATAGATGGCTTTTCTTCCCCATAGTATAAAAGTTTCATGAAGTTTAGTTTCATTAAGTTCAAAATAATAATAGCAAACTCATATACAGAGTTTAATAGTGTTTGGCATGGTTCTAAATGCTTGTACATATGAATATATAGATTTTTAAAAAAATTTTATGTGTTTTAGATTTTCCTGAGTAAGTTTTTCGCAAGTTCTTTGTTATCCATTTTGATGAAAGGGTGTTAGCTTCCCTACAGTCATCTTTTCAATTTCTAAAATATTTACTTTTTTTAATTGAGAGTTTTAAATAAACGGCTTTAAAATTCTATAAAGCTGTATGTAGCCAAATTCTAAATGTAACTTTCCTACAATATATTTCTTTCTTTCCTAAGCTTTTAACTCCCCTGCTATGGACCAACTTAATTTAAAGTGTATCATTCATTGGTATTTTATATAAAATGGTTTTACTTATTATATTCAGGGACCATTTTTCAAGTGGGTCAAATTGGCAGTTTTAAACTAAGAAAATTTAATGGACGTGTTAGTTCTAGTTTCATATATTAGTAGGTTAAAGTAATTTTGAAAAATACTGGCTTTTAGTTTTAAAGCTTAAGACCAGACAAGTCAACTGAATTTTTAATCAGTTTTATTACATAAAGGAAGGAACTGAAAGATAAAGCTTTTGGTTTTCACTTCTCAACTGTTGTAATGAAATTAATTAACTTTATCTCAGTTGCTCCCATCATAATAGGATTTTAGTAACAATTACCATTGAATAATATACTTTATATTCAAGAACATTTCTTCTTCTATGGATTTGAATATGTACAATACATATGAATCTGTGTTTCAGAGAGTCAACTAAACTTTTTGCCTTAAAAGAATAAATCTTGCACTGATCTATTTACTAAGCTAATTTAGAAACTAGGGTCAGCAGTTGATGTAGAGTTGAGCTAAAAGTGAAATGATGGACTGAAAATCAGAATTGGTTATTAGCATCCTATTAGGTTTTGTTATATAAGTAATTTAGGACAAGTTACTTCTCTGGACTTCATAAATTATATTTTTTAAGTTTATTGAGGATAGGACTATGACTTTAAAAAAAATTTTATTTTTTATTTTTCTTAATACTTCATGTTGTAGGAGCTCATCGAGAACTTGTTGAATTAATATCTTGTTCAGAGTTTACCATTGCTCAATGTTTTAGTTGTTTCATTTAAAAATAAATAATCATTTTTGCCATCATACTCTTTTTATAAGATGTAGAAATAAAGAAAGCCCTTCTTGTTTGGAAATGGTAATATTAATATTTTGGATTCATTTTTTTTGAAAGGTTACTATTATAAAGTACTACTTCAACATTTATCTTTAACGTTTGTTTGTCTCTGGTAGGACTAAGTTAAGGAAAGCTTTAACTCGTTTAAATGTTGGACAGGAAAGCAGAAGAGCAGAAGAGGGAAGTGGAAAGGAAAGAAACAGAAAAGAAAATGCACATATTTTGGGAATAGAACAGGTTACCAATATCTGTGTCATATAATAATCAGTGGCATGTTAGCATTTGCCTAGTTGTTCATTATGGTAGAAGAATTTTTCACTTAAAAAAAGGAAAAAACCGAAGAGTCTGCATATGTAAAAATATTTTTTATTTGGTTTTTGATGGGAATAATTATACATTTGAACATTTATTTTGCCATTACAAAGTGCTAAATGAAATATGCATCATCTTGTTGCATCTTCAGACAACCTCAGTTTATTATTTCGATTTTGCAGGTGGGTAAATTGTCTCATGGAAGTTAAATGGTTAGTGTTAAATTACACAGGTAGCGAGTGAGTGGCAGATAAAGGACTTCTGATTTAGAAAACCTTATTTTCTTTCTACTCTTTCATAAATGTTACATTTAAAAAATTAAGAAAAGTGGACGTAAGAGTCCATTAAACAAATATGGCAATAATAAAACTGTACTTGCTAAGTAGTCTGGGCAGTAACAAGAAACAGAAGACAAAAAAAGACAAAGGACCTGTAATCCTAGTACTTAGGGAGGCTGAGGCAGGAAGATCACTTGAGGTCAATAGTTTGAGATCAGCCTGAGCAAGAGCGAGACCCCGTCTCTACTAAAAATACAAAAGAAATTAATTGGCCAACTAAAAATATATAGAAAAAATTAGCCGGTCATGGTGTCACATGCCTGTAGTCCCAGCTACTTGGGAGGCTGAGGCAGTAGGATCACTTGAGCCCAGGAGTTTGAGGTTGCTGTGAGCTAGGCTGACGCCACGGCACTCACTCTAGCTCGGGCAGCAGAGTGAGACTCTGTCTCAAAAAAAAAAAAAAAAAAAGTCTTTATATACTGTTTGGAGGGGAGACTGTAGGAGGATAAGGGTAGAAGCAGGGGTCTCCATTAGAAAGCTGTTGCAGTAATCTTGGTAAGAAATGGTGGTGATCAGATTCTGGGTATATTTGAAGGAAAAGCCAATAAGATTTCCTAATGGATTGAATGTAGATGTGAGAAAAAGTCTTAAGTGATTCCAAGAATTTTGGCCTGAGCAACCAGAAAGATAGAGATTCCATCAATTGAAATCAGGAAAACAATGGGGTGGGGTAATTTAGGGGGAAGAAAATAAAAAATTCAGTTTTGGACATGTTAGGTTAGAGTTGTCTATTACATCCAGGTAAAGATGTTGAGTAGGCACTTGGATATTCATGTCTCAAATTCAGGAGAGAAGTTTGGGCTAGATATATTAATGTGGAAGTTGTCATTGTCTAAATCAATAGAACTTTCTACAATGATGGAAATGTTTTGTATCTACACTGTCTAATATGGTACCCCCAACTACATGTGGCTTTGGAGCACTTAAACTGCAGCTAGTATGACTGAGATACTGAATTTTTATTTTATTTAATTTTAATTTTAATTTAAGAAGCCACATGTGAATTAGTAACTATTGTATTGGACAACACAAGCAATGGTATTCAAACCATAAGACTGGATAAGATTACCAAGAGATTGAGGGTAGATGGAGAAGAGAACCAAGACAGAACCTTGGAACTCTGCAACTTTAAAGAGCTCTGAGACATGAGGAGCAAATAGCAAAGGAGCAGAGAAGGAGGAGGGACCAGTGAGGTAGGGAGAAAACCTGGAGGCCTAGTGAATCTAGTTTATCAAGGAGGAGAGCAATCCCTTTTGGCAAATATTTCTGATAGGTCAAGTAAGTTAAGGACTGAGAAATAACTGTTGGGTTTACCAATGTGGAGGTCACTGGTGATCCAACAAGAATGGGTTGTGTGTAGTAATAGGGAAGATACCTGATTAGCATGGGTTTAAGAAAAAAATGAGAGTATCTTATTTATTATATGCTGTTTTTCTCATCTATTTTATATTTTCTTTTTCTCCTTTTTTGCCTTATTTTAGGTCAGTTTTTTTATCATTCTCTTCTTTCCCCTGTATTAGATTTAAAGTTATATACTGTTTTCTATATATTATGTTAATAGCCACCTTTAAAATTATACCATCAATATGTAATATTGATCTGGACAATAAAAGGATCTTAGAATACTTAAATCCAAGACCTTCACCTGACTTTCTTCCTCTTTGGTCTGGAATTTAATTCTTTTTTTTCTAACCTTATCATATATTGTTTATTAATTCTCTTAGTTTCATTAAACTTCTTGAATCTGGAGATTGGTATCTTTTATGAACTCTGAAAAATTATCAGCCATTATCTCTTCAAATATTTCAAATCAGTAAATACCTCTGTCTTCTCCTTTCTTTCTGGTTCTCTAATTACATGCTTGTTAGACCTTTTCATTCTATTCTCCATGTGTCTTAGCCACCTTCCACATTTTCTGTCTTTTTTTCTCTGCCACAATATAATAGTTTCTTCTGACTTATCTTCCAGTTCATTAATTTTCTCTTCAACTTTTAAACTTATCCATAGAGTGTTAAAGTTCAGCTATTGAATGTTTTTTCCTAAAAATTCACTCTCATCCTTCTTTAAACACTGTAAGTCAATTTTTGAAAATTTCCATGTTTTCTTTTATTTATACATAAACATCATTTTATATTTTTATTCCAACAATTTTTATAGTTGAAGTTCTTGTGGATCTATTTGTGCTGCCTCCTCTGGTTCTCACTCATAGTACGTTATTTCCTTACATGCTAGGTTATTTTCAACTTTGTACTGTTCATTGTCCTTAAAAGATTGTTAGCCAGACTTGTTTGAGGCCTGGTATGGAGATGTTTCCTCATAAGAAAGATTTACATTTGCTTCTGTCCGTTACCTAGAAGTACTACCCAAGCAGGTTAATTTTAAACTACGTTCACAGCTTTAAGTGTTCCTTGACCACCTTATAAATCCCCATGAAGTCCAGTTTATGGTAACAAATTATAACAGTTCCCCCTCCACAGATACAGTGCCACACTCTGGCTGTGGTCAGAGTTAAGAAAATTCCTCTGTAGTTCCTTTATGAGGGGGTAAGGCACTTTTACTTCCTGTTAACACCTACTCTGATGGTAAAGCTCTTTAGAGTTCCAACTGTATTGTGGTGGGGAAGTACAAAGAGGGGATAATTTCTTATTACGATCATTTCTTACTTTGGATGAACACTGGGCTTTGTCTTCTATTTCCTTGATCTACAAAAGACTTTGAAAACCTGAGCCCAAATTCTCCTGGTATAGCAAGTACCCGCTAGGCAGCAGCAGTTTCCTTGAGTCATATACCTCGCTAGGTTCCTTAACTTCTACAATGACCTGACTTTCCTCACTATTTTTGATGCTTTTCAAAAGATTTTTGGAATATTTTACCCAGTATTTTTAGTTGTTTTCTGTAGAAAAATGGGTCCAAATAGCCTGATCTGCGTTTTTACAGGAAATAGATTGCCCCATTTATTTTTTAGTAAGCTGAAGTTTCAATGGAAAAGAACCCAAACTCTAAAATAATTCAAAGAGATTTATTCTGAGCTAAATTTGTGTCACCATAGCCCGGGTAGCCACACTCAAGAAGCCTTTAGGAAGTGGTCTCCCCGTGGTTGGGTTATTGTTTGGTTTTGTACATTTCAGGGAGACAGGAATTACACGTAAAGTCATAAATCAATACATGGAAGGTGTACTTTGGTTTGGCCCCAAAAGGCAGGAAATCTCAAAGGAGGGCATTACAGGTTGTAGATGGGTTTAAAGATTCTTTGATTTGTAATTGGTTAAGGAAACAAAACTTTGTCTAAAGACTTAGAATGTTTTAAGTTAAAATAAAGAAGTCTGTTAATCGAAGAGGATCCAATGGGCATATACTGGACATGTACCCAGACTCAAGTGATCTGTTAAGTAAATCGATGACCTGCAGCTGTGGCTTAAGCTTTGTCTTGCATAACCTTGGGCCTGTTGAGTTACAAAGGATATATCTCCAAGAAGGGAAGGGGGCATGACAAGGCATGTCTGACCTCCCTTCTAATGGCCAGCAACTGAGCTTTAGGATATTTCTGGGGTCCCCTTGGTCAAGATGAAGTCCATTTGGTCAGCTGAGGGGTTTAAGATTTTACTCACAAAAGTAACTCCATTTCAAGTTAGTAAGTTTCTGATAAATATTCAGGCATGCACATCATTATATCTTTAACAAATTCCCATATTTTTCCAATTTCTTATGCATGCAAATGTATTACTTATGAATAGTAAAATATTTTAAAGTTAAACTAAATTATTTATCTTCTGATTTATATAGGACTAACTTCATCAGTGCTTAGAGTCTGAGGAAAATGGCAAATACGGATAGTGATTCTAAGCATCTTCTCATATCTGAGGTAGATCATGAAGTAAATTCTGGACCTATGAATATCCAGTTTGATTCATCAGATCTAAGATCCAAAAGGTAAGTGTTTAAAGTAAAACACTTATTTCATAATTAGGGTTTTTTATGATTAAAATAGAATTAATTGTAACCAAACATATAGATTTGATTATAAAATACCAAATTTCTTACAGGATTTGTATGTAGGGGGGAAGTAATTAGAAATACTGTTTCCTCATTTATATTTGAGAGAGAGAGAGATTTTTTTACTAAATTCAACATCTGTTGGGAGAGGGCCTGGGGTAAGTTTTACAAGTAAGATACATTAATATAATTCATTTAACAGATATGTATTAATTACCTGCTTTGTGCAAGGTAATATGCTAGGTGTTGGAGATAGACAAGTAAAAGTAATAGGCAATCTTTACCTTCATTGAACTTAAATTCCAACAGATAGTTTAAAATAATTTGAGTTTAAATTCTATTTCATTGTATACTGGGAAAACCCAAAAGAATCCACTGAAAAATTATAAATAGTAAAAGAATTCAGTAAGTGCTGCTTACAAAATAGGCAAAAATAAATGGTCTTCCAATGAGAAAATGTAATGGAAGAAAAGATAAAATACATAGAAATAATCTTAACAAGAATGTGTAAAATCTATATGAGAGAAACTTTAAAATGCTCCTGAGGGACATAAAATAAGATTTAGAGTATTTCATCAAGTCTGAGATGCTACTAATTATAAATTGCATTTTATAAAATATAACACTAAGCAAAACTGCCAATACCTGTGATGTAAAATCTCTTAGGACTTAGAATTTTTGTTTTGTATTTACTGAAAGAATTCTTGGACTTATTTGATATTTTATCATATATTATGCAATTATAATACAAATACAGTATATCAGTTAAGGTATTACTAACTCCTCACATTTAGAATCTGATTCTTCTGAATCACTTTTTGGCTTGGAGTCTTCAAAATAGGTGTTTTTCCCACACTGAATTGTCCTTTGTGCCATTAAGAACGTTGATGATGTAGCATTTCTTGAAAAGATTTTCTTCCAGATCACTGACCCTTTGTTTAGATACTTATACTTTCCTGATCTTGCCAGAAGGTGTCACAGAAGGTTTTTTTTAACAACATGACTCATATGTCTTCCTCAGATGATCTTTAAATGGTTTGTCTGAAATAACCAGGAATGCCAATTACCTGTCATGCCTCTAGGCATAACTACTATCATATTGCCACCTGCTGACAGTGATAAAAATGTGTTCTAGATTATCAGATGCATCCTTATTTAGAAATGTTTAAGTGTGTATATTAGTTTTTAAAATTTCCTTTTAAATTTTTATTTATTTATTTATTTTTTGAGACAGAGTCTTGCTCTGTCACCCTGGGTAGAGAGCAGCGACATCAGCATAGCTCACTGCAACCTCCAACTCTCGGGTTCAAGCGATCCTCCTGCCTTAGCATCCTGAGTAGCTGGGTCTACAGGCCTGTGCCACCATGCTGGGTTAATTTTTTTTTTTAGAGACGGGGGTCTCGCTTTTGCTCAGGCTAGTCTCGAACTCCTGATCTCAAGCCATCCTCCTGCCTCAAGCCATCCTCCTGCCAATCCCAGAGTGCTAGGATTACAGGCGTGAGCCACCATGCCCGGCCTAAATGTGTATATTAGAATCAGTGAAATATGATGTAATAAAAAGGCATATTCTGCTCTCAGTGGGAAGACTCTAAAATAAAGATGTTATGCTCTTTAGATTTTAATCCATAAATTAATGTGGTTTCCCCCCAAAATGCCAGCAGCCAATTCCAAAGTTTATATGGATCAGCAATTTCAGTTGTAGGCATTAATTTACAATGTCAAATGATATATGTACCAGGCTGTTTAATACAGTATTTTTTATAATAGCAAAAATTGAAAGCAATCAAAATGTCTTTTCTTATAAGAATGGATAAATAAATTATGGCACATTACATTTATACAATGGAATATTTTTCATCTATTAAAAAGAAGGGGGTGGCTTTATTATATGTCAAAATGGAACTACTCTTCAACTATTTTGCTAAGTGAAAAATACAAGTACAGAGAAATATGAATAGTATGCTACCATTTGGGGAAAAATAATACATTATATGTAATACAATATGTATAAATGGAGTCTGGGAGAATAAATAGAAACTGTAAGAGTGGTTGCCTCCTCAGAGAGAAACTGAGTGCTTGAGGTGGGACGGTGTGGCAGATAGATACCCAACAATTGTTCAACAACTCCACCTATTCCTTGTCAACAGAATCCTAATTTTGTAAAAGTCACAGTGGGTCTTATTCAAGGAGATGAAGTAGGGTTCGTTTAAGATAATCTTGATAATCCTGTCTCTGTTTTTCCAGATAATTTTTTAGACTTTCTTACAGCTATAGGTGGTAATATGAAATTTATCACAGTAGAAATTTATCATTGTCATTTATATTGGCCATCAGAAAAGATAATGAAATGAATCTTTTGATTCTCACTTATATATTCCAACATCAGCAAATATTAGTACTAATGAATGCTAACTGAATGCTCAGGGTTTCTTGAAACCTCTAAATTCTATGGCAAATAATTGACTACTGTGACAATAGAACATAGGTCATAAAAGTGTATTCCATTACAATAAGTTGGCAGGAGTTCAAATAGTTCTCTGAAAATTTGTTTCACTGGGTAGATTAAATGGAAATATATTATCTGTAATGAAACTTGTCAAAATGAGAGGGAATCAACTCTACAATCATGGCGTAACTACCTAGGTAAGCATGTTTTAAGAAAGGCAAATAGGGACTTAGTGGTACTGAATGCTAATTTTCTGTTAAGAAAGCAGAAACTTTTTGATGAGAAAAAAGCATGAGTACCATAAAACATTGTTATTTCTGTTAAGAGATGGATTACTATAAAACTCATATACATTGAGGGAAAAGTATCTTCCATTTAGAAGAACCAATTTAGACAGCTGTTTCCAAAACTTCATTTTAGAGTCACCTTATGACTTTGGTGATATCTCAGTACCACCTGTGTAATATTATAATGTAATAGTTCTTTAAAATCTACTTTTAAAAATTAGGGTTAATTTAGCTTCATCTTCACCTATTTGTGAAATGGTGGATTTGAAGTGTTGCTTATACTTTTTTCTAATATGCATTGCTAAATACCAACTAGTTAAAATAGCATTCATCCTGTGCTACCTAGAATCGTCTTACATATCACCATACTTTGGGAAACTGTCTTTGGCTCTCAGAGTATAGAAAACATTTGATACTTTGAGATTACTCCTCATTTTAGCTTGTGGTTTTCAATCTCTTCCACTAGGTGGCAGTCAAAATCATGTATTCTTTAAAATGTAAGAATTTCAGTAACTGCTTTTGGACTAAAAGCGTAAGCTGGATCTGCTTATCATTTTGGTAGAACTGGGGTCCAACTAAACTTAGTGGGAGGAAGGAGCTTGTCATTATAGGGGAAGGATACATGCTGTAATCATTTGAATCATTTGGGGAGCTTTTCAAACTATGCAGGCCCACTTTGTGCTCTGCATACCTGCCTTTCCCCATCAATTTTTCACCTGGTTTGGGGTGAAGAGTGTGTGTGGAGGGACAGAAAGGTTTAGAAGTCTCCCGTGTTGATATATTTGATATATTCTGCTAGCAATTACCAGTCTGAGAGATGATTTTCCCTGCTTTTCCCAGACTTTCTGTTAACCAAAGACAGAGCCTGATATTCAGGATTGCTTCATATTCTGATGCTGCTCTGAGACTATGCTCTGGGGGAGTTGATCATCTCAGTCAGCCTACAACCAAATTGTGAAATGGTTAATTTTTTTTTTTTTTTTGAGTGTCCCTTTTTTTTTTTTTCCAATCTTCCTCTACCACTGTTTCCTCTTCCAGTTTTCACAGGTCCTAGGGCTTTCATGTCCTTCTATGTTTGCCCAGTGTTATCCAGGGCAGGAATTTACTCACATTTAACCCCTAGGCAATACCTCATAAACCAGCTTTTCTTTTGCCCTTTATTCACCAGTGTTTATCTGTCCTATTCCTGCCAGGTTTCGGTTGTTAGCTTGGTATTATAATGGAAAATTATTTTGGTATTATAATGGGAAATGAGACCTTGTCTAATACCTTTCCATGGCTCTTTGCATTTTAGCATGAAGAATCCTGAAAATATAAAATCCTGACCTAAAAGTTCAAGATTTTTGTAACTGATAACATTTCAAGTGCTCTGTTAAGCCAGTGGGGTAGAGGTGGTTATTTAGAATAGGCAGCATTTCTAGTGTCCTTCACCAAACACTAGGTATGCTATAGTACCCTATTTCTTATAATACCTTACAGTCTGTTCTTCTGTAAACTGGCCTCTCTGTTTCACCTGTCAATAATACCATCACTGTAGAGCAGCCTAAATTGACTGTTTTTGGTACTTGGGGTCCTAGGAGAGACAGAAGAAGAAAGAAAAATATATAGAAAAAAGAATTTGAAAGAATGAAAGGATTCGGATTGGACTGGAAATAAGGTCCCAGTCTAACAAAGTTTGTGTTTAGATTTAAGGCATCTCCAGCTTCATGGCCATTATTGTCCTCTTTAAGCATAAGACAAGCCTGAAGAAAATGGTAGCTTATTTGGATTTGACTAGTGCTCATTAGGGCAGATTAGTCAAAAGTGTGTTTTGTTGAGAGGATAGGGTATAAAGCATTGGGCTAGTGTCATTCTTTCGTCAATATTGTAACATATCCAAGTATATTTAGTCAAAAGGGGTTTAGTGCAATAGTGTAATAGTACTGAAAAGCAATGAAACCAATGGCAAGTATATAACGAAAGATTTGAGACTTCTTTTAATGGACTTAAAGACAAATATGATTGACTTAATGGAGGCACATGAAATGCAAGGATCTTGTTAAAGTCCAATGGCCCAATAATACGGAATTGATCTTGTAAAAAAATCATACATTGAGATTTTGTATCTTTGGCTTGCCTGGTATTTTTTTAGTCTTATTCTGAAATTGTCCCCAAAAGTTATATAACTTTTCTAGGGGCTCTTATATTGATATTTCTTCTTCCAATCTATTATTTATTCCCTTGTCACAAGATATGGTTTCCAAGGTCTTTTAAATATTTACAGATAAATGAACGTCTCAGCATTTTAAATTAGGAAATATGTGTTCCATAAAATAATACAGGGAATTATTTTGATGTCGTACTTATAAAAAGGCCTGGCTCATTTGCAAGAACATCATACTTCTTATTTTTTCTACTTCAATACTTTATAGTTTCCTTAACATGTTATCACTACTTCAATTACAGTTATTTTTCATTTATTGTATACATATCTGACATAGTATTCTTTATTCTAACACTAGACTTTTTTTCTAATACTAGTTTTTATTTTTGTCTACCAATACCTCTGCCTTTTTATTTACCTATACCTCATATGCAAAATTGCTTCTAATCTTGCCTTTCTTAAATCCTGGCTTATTCATTACCTAAGAAGCAAACACTGGTCTTCTTCCTTATGTCTTTGAGTGTAGGCATGCTTGGGAATCTACACATTAAAATACATATTATTTTATTATAAATTACTTTCATTTTATTTCTCTAAATTATGTCTATAGTTATATATTCTCTGTTTCATTAAGGCTAGTAAATGGGGTATTAAAATTAATTGCTGAAGAAAAGGACATGGCCCTCATTCATGCATTACTGGTGGAATTAAACCGTGGTGCATCCAGTTTTGAGAACAGCTTGATGGTTCCCTAAAAATGTTAGGGTTATCATATGACCTAGCAATTCTACTCCTAGGTATCTATCCAACACAATTGGAAAACATATGTCTACACAAATAATTGTAAACAAATGTTCATAACATTTATAATGGCCAAAAGTAGAAACAACCAAAATGTCCATCAACAGAAAGTAGATTAATGGTGACCAGGGGCTGGGAAGAGAGGAAAATTGGGTCTCAGGTTTCTTTTGGTGGTGTAAAAATGCTCTAAAACTGAGTATAGTGATGGTTGCACAATTCTGTGAATGACAAATTAAGGAATTTGGACTGTCCAAGTTGTTGAGAATAACTAGAAAAGCTGACAAAATGTTTTCAAAAATCTGCTTGAAGATGTACAACTATTATCTACACATAATGATTACAAATAAAATTTAAAAAAGAGGGCAGGAAGGAGAAAGTATGCCCTAATGTTGAATTTTCTCCCCCCAAAAAACAAAGAAAAAATCTGCTCAAAGACATGGGAAAACTAATAAGATAATGAAGAATACTGAGGCCTAGATCAGGAATAAGACAGAAACCCAGAAAGGAGATGCCAGCATCTCATCAAGGGTGTCTGCCATTTCCAGTTTATTAACTGAGACACTGAAAACTGAGCAGAGCTTTTGATAGCCTTACAGGCAAGGAAGAAAAGTTGGAATCCAGGGCCCCACTAAGAGTGGGCTTCACATAAACTTTAGGTTGGAAGCCCAAAGGGCTACAGCCTGGAAACATGAGTGAATTTGAAATAGAGTGGCCTTCTTGCAGGGACTGACGCCCAGTTTTAACTCAACTCAATCCCCTAAATAGGATTAAGGTAAATCCTAGGATTGCTGTCTTGAATTGACTACCCAAAAGCAATGTAAATTCTTTCTAAAGAAAATATTATCCTGGGCTTCAAATTATTTATATAGTTTTCTATATACAATGTCACTAACTTAATAAAAAATAGCCAGGCATAAAAGGAGTCACAGTAACATGATTGGAAATTAAGAGACTCACAGGTGATCCAGATAATGGAATTAACAGGAACACACTTTTAAAGAACTATCTTAAATGTGTTCAGGGAAATTAACATAAGATTGAGAATTTGACACTGACTAGAAATATAAAAAAGAACCAAATTGATGGAAAATGTTTGTTAAAAAAATGGAAATTCTGTAATTAAAATAACCCAAATTAAGAAATCAATCAATTACAGTAATGAAATTTGACTAGGATGTGGAACGAGAGGATTGCTCATACAGTGCCAGAGTGAGTCTTAATACAATCACTTTGGAAAAGTATATGTAATTATGTGCTAATATTGAGCATACAGTAAGTTCGTAATCACTAAAAATGTGTGCACATTGCACCATTTTTATATACAAGAATATAGATTATAATTTATTCAGAAGAGCTCCAAAGTGGAAAAACACAGATACCTATCAACAGGGATAAGTAAATTGTGTTTTCATATAATGGAATGTTACACGGCTATGAAAATGAACAAACTGTAGCTAGAGACAATATGGATGAATCTCACAAAGATAATGTTGGCCAAAAAAGCTAGACAGACAAATATTTATTATATGATTCTACTTTATGTAAAGTTCAAAAGCAAGCAAAACTAACTTGGGTACATGTGTGCACATATGTGTCTAGGAAATGCACCAAAATGTTAACAGTGGTTATTTCTAATGGGCGATTTTATTTTCTTTAATAACTTTTATATTCAGTATAAACAATGTACTACATTTCTAATGAGAACAAACTTATTTAGAAAATATAACATTACTACAATTTAGGATAAAAATAGTATGTATAAAATGAAAAACTCATTTTCTTAAAAACTTTATTTAAATCATCTATACTTCTATAGAATGAAACAAATTCTTTATCACATGAGGGGGCAAGGTTTTAAAAAGGTCCTGGAAAAAACCTAGAAGCATAAAAATATGATCCCATGACATAGCAAGCATCGTTATAGGCTTCTGGTGCCAGGCACAATGACATGTGCTTATACTCTCAGCTGCTTGGGAGGCTGAGGTGGGAGGATCTCTTGAACCAAGGAGTTGGAGGCAGCAGTGCTCTATGATCTTGCCCATGAATAGCCACTGCATGCCAGCCTGGCCAACATAGCAAGACCCTGTCTCTAAATAGAACAGAACCTTTTGGTATATTTACTCCTGGTCTTCTTTCTGATGTTTTTAGATGAGATCACATAATGTATACAATTTAATGCGCTGCTTTTTCAATATGAATGTATATGTATGCTGTTGTTACATCTGCAAGTTATTCCCTAGTTGTCTGTCTGCTTGCCTTCTTCCCTCTCTCCTTCTCCCCACCACCCTGTCATCTTTCTTCCCTCCTATTTTCCTCCTCTGCTTTCCTTCCTCCCTTTTTTCTTCTGTTCTTTCCTTTTGTCAGCAAACATTCATTATGCTCCTTCTGTGTGCCAGATACTTTGCTCAAACACGGCCTGTCCTTCCAGTGGGGGAGATAGATACCTAGCAAAAAAGATGACAGGTTGGCTGGGTGTGTTGGCTCACACCTATAATCTTAGCACTCTGGGAAGCCAAGGCAGGAGGATGGCTTGAGGTCAGAAGTTTGAAACCAGCCTGAGCAAGAGCGATATCCCGTCTCTACCAAAAATAGAAAAAATCAGTCAGGCGTGGTGGCATTTGCCTGTAGTCCCAGCTACTCAGGAGGCTGAGGCAGAAGGATCCTTTGAGCCCAGGAGTTTGAGGTTGCTGTGAGCTAGGCTGACACCATGGCAGTCTAGCCTAGGCAACAGAGTGAGACTCTGTCTCAAAAAAAAGAAGAAAAAAGATGAGGGGTTATAAGTATTTCATTTCATGTGTATTTTTTTAATATATATTCAGAACTCATTTTTTCATTAGGAAAAATACTAATTGAATGCATCCTGAACAACTAGCATTACCAAGAACCCTGTAGGGATCACCCAGTGAGTGACTATGGTATAGGTGTTGGCTAAGTCCAGCCAAGAGTGGAACGAGGCCATTTTTAGCACTGATGGCTAGGTGCTTTGGGAGGGTTTCTGTGCAGGTGCTGCTCTGTGTAAGAATATTTTTTGTGGTAGTTGGGTAGTTTTTTGTGCTGAGGTTGAAGTTTTTTCATTTGGTGTTTTTAAATGTGGGAGGGAGATGTTGCAAGGGATAAAGCTGAATGAGGCTTAGAGATACCTGGTTATAAACATTTCTAAAGGAAAAACCTATTCAGATGCTCCCTGACATAGATCTGATAAGGACATGTAGGCTCCTTCCCACTTATACCCTTTGCTGGTCAAGAAGGAGAGTGGAAGCCTCTCCAGCTCTAAGTCCCTAAGGGGGCTTCAGTGGTCTGGGACAGGAGTTGGCACATATTTTCTACAAAGGGCAAGATAGTAAATATTTTAGGCTTTGTGGACATATGGACTCAACTTTGCTATTGTGGGGTAAAAGCAGCCAGAGACCAAACATAAGTGGCTTGGCTGTGTTCCGGTAAAATTTTATTTATGAAAACAGGTCATGAGCCCAGACTTGTCCCATCAGGCCATAGTCTACCAACCCTTGGTCTGCAAGAAAGGACTCAAGTGTAAGCAACCATAGGGACTGGTACTTCATACTGCTGTGACCCATAGGGATGCCATTTGTTTCTGGGAAAGTTAAAAAGTAAAACCCACTCACCTTAATTTCATTCTATCCCCATAATTACGTCTAATAAAAATGTTCTGATCAAAATGGCTCCTCGGACAACAAAACAGTGGAACAATTTCTAGCCTCTCCCTACACTCTGAAGCAAACCTAGAGTCCTTTGGCAAGATCTTCCAAAGATTTTAACTACCATAAACTCTAGGGGTAAAGATTGAAGCTAAGAATGATAGAGAAGGGGAAAGTACTGGGTTTTTAAGAGTAGTAAAAAGTTTTACAGTAAAAATTGTCCTTAAAAATTGCTTCAATGCCAAAAAAGAAAATGTTATAAGCATTTTTACATATTAGGAATTCTTTCTAAACATCATCTTAAGTACATATATATTATTTAAACGTACACAATTAAATATGTTTGAATATTAAGCTATTTACAATTTTAATTATTTTGTTTATTTATTTTTTAAGAGGCAGAGTCTCACTAAGTTGCCTAGGCTGGTCTCAAACTCCTGGCCTCAAGCTATCGCCTCATCCTCTCAAGTAACTGGGATTACAGGCACAAACTACCATACCCAGCATTAATTATTTTAAATATTGCTGTGATTAGCAGCTTTCTACATCATTTTTATGGCATATTTTTATCTTTCTAATACAGTCTCAAAAATATACTTACCAGAATAAAGGATATAAACACAATTAACCCTCTTGATACATTTAGCCAAATTGCTTTCTAGAAAGGTTGTGCCAACTTCTGCCAGCAAGGTGTGAAAGTTCCTATTTCAACATACTCTTTCTAGCCCTGCTTATTTTCTTTTTTTCCTAAATATCTCTTATATTTTGTTTGTAACATTTTCCTGTGTGTAAAAGTTAGATAGGAGCCACGTGGCAGGGCAGGTTTCATTTTGGACTCTTGCCTTTAAAGGTCTGTTCTGTTATTCTGGGATTGGTCTGCTGAATAACATACTATGCAACAAACAATGGATTCTGGTCAGGCTACTACAGTATTCGACTTCTGGATTGAAAATGCAGCCATCATCACCTGAATGACCAGTTTGTGTAGGCCATTTTTTTTAGTATCTTTCCAGTGGTAAAGCAGAAGTTCTCTAGTCCATCTGCCTTTCTTGAGAGCCATGATGATTTCTAAGGCTTGATGTGTAGTATCCCTTTGTTACATGTCTTAGTCTGTTTTGTGCTGCTGTAACAGAATACCTGAGACTGGATAATTTATAAAGAACAGAAATTTATTTTTCATAGTTCGGGAGTTTGGGGAGTCCAAAGATCCCTTGGTGCCAAGATCAAGGCACCAGGCATTTGGCCTGGTGAGGGCCAAGGAGCTGAAGAGCAAGCTAGCCAAATACTATGTGAAGCCTTTTTTAATAAAGGCATTAATCCCTTAACGAGGAAAGAGCCCTCATGGTCTAATCCCCTTCTAAAGGCCCAGCCTCTTAATATGAATACCATCACATTGGCAACACCTGCATTCTGGAGGATACCCATTCAAACCATCATATAAAGTTATGGGAGAGGAATAAGAGGCTCTCTTTCTTTGATTATCTGTTTAAAGAGTAGATGTGGGGTTTGGGTTTTTTTTTTTTAATTAAGATAATTAAGAAAGCAATTTTAGTATTCGTTTGAAGAATCACAGTATTAAAAATAAGATGTATCTCAATATTTATATTTATTGACTTCTTTACCTTCTTTCATTGTCTTCCTAGTTTTTAAGGAAAGGAAATTTTAGTTAAAATGCTAGCCTGGCATTTTTCTTATTCCCCACCTTTTTTTTCTCATGGGGAATTGTTAGGTTATGAAACTGGAAATTTTATTTCTCTTCCAGAAATTCTTGTGGTAGATTTGTGTAAGAAGGAGAACAATAATTGGCATGGTATTGCAGGCTGAAGCCTACCATTTATTTATAATTAAGACAAGCTCTTTATTTCAAAATATTAAATTAATAATACTCCAATTATTACGCTTAAGTAAATTGAGACAATTTGTGATTTATTTTGGCATCCTCATAAAGTGAATAAAAGGTGAAGCTACTTGGGGAACTGTGCCCTCTGGGAAATTGTTCTCACATTCCTAATCTTCCTTTATGGAATGTCACTCACTAAGTCCTTTTGGAAGTGCTTTCTAGGTAAAAGATGAGACGGAGTGGTGGTGGTAGTGGCTGTTTACATCAACCTAGAGAAAAACTGAAGCATCTTAACTTGATTGAAATGTTCCTGAGTGTTTATAGAATTCTTTTAAGTCTCATTCCAGGGCTGAAACTAAAACCCCCCCAAACCTTGCACGTTGGAAAGAATTTTGAAATTCATTCCTAGCAGAATCTGTATTTAATTAAGATATGTGGTCCTGAGAACTAATTTTCAGGTCAAGTTCTTTGTCTATATGTTGTTGATGAAGATGTTTACTTGCAGCTAAGTAACAACTTAGAATTCTAAAGTAGGGAACCCATAATCTTCAACCAAGTGTTTATCAACATTTACTTTTTTCCAATCCTTTTTCATCATACCACTCTTATCAGTTAAAAAGATAACAATAACAATCTAAAAAAATGGGACTGTATTTGTGTGTATGTGTGCCTTCATGTATTCATTTATAAATTATGTACATATACTTCTATACTTATATATTATATACTCAACATACATAATAATAGAAATTTTTAAACGGTAAGAAAGATGTAATCAATCTTGATAAAATTAGCTTTAAGTTTTATTTATTAACAGTATAGTAAAATTTGTTTTTACTTTGTATCAGTAACAATTCAATATGCTTTATTATTTTTAAAATCTTATAACACCTTGTAACAGTAATTTAAACTTATTCAAAGTTCATTTCATTCTCCTCCCACAATGCATAATGTTTTGTTGAAATTGCTTGGTGAATTTTCATCCTTCGTGATATCACTTAATTCTTACATTTAGTGATTGCATTGCTAGTTTGTACATTCTCACATTCCATGCTGTTTTTAAAGTTCAAAATGCTAATGTTTTTGTTGGTTTGATATTGTTGATGTAGAAACAATCAGTAGCTTTGTTTGCCTTTCTTAGTTTTCTCTCTAGTCTACCCCCTAACCTTTCCTCTCCTCTTTTCCACTTTTCTGCCTTCTCCTTCATTCCTGACACCCTCCCAGCTCTACTTGATTACTCAGTTCCAGCAATTACCCGCCAGTGTTCACGCACACACACATACACACACACACACGAAAGAAAAACAACAGTAATGATTTAAAGAGAGCCCTCAGAAGGTAGTAAATCGCTCTGCTGGGAGAAGGGGAGGGGTTGACAGAACTAATACAGGAAAGTGGACCCCAAAACTGGGGTCTGACCTGAAGGCTAAATAGGTTCTGGGCTTCATGCAGGAAAGAATTCAAGAGCAAGCCGACAGAGCAAAAGCAAGTCAAGTGAGGTAAGAAAGGAAAAAAAAAGGTGGGTACCCCATAGACAGAGCAGTGGCTATCTCTCAAAGCAGTGGCTATGTCTCAGAGCAATATAGAGTAGCACTTTGTGAATTTCCAGGGTCTTATTTTATACCTTCTATTTAATTTTATGTTAAGCAGAGGGAGAATTATTCATAAGATTTCTGGGAGAGGGGTGGGAAATTTTTAGAACTAAGGGTTCCTCCTCTTTTTAAACCATATAGGGTGACTTCTAGAAGTTTCCATGGCATTTGTAAACTATCATGGGGCTGGCTGGGGGGAGTTTCTGATACATTACAAGCAGGGTATAAGGGACAGTGAGGGTAACCTGAGGTTATTTTTTGTGGCCATCCTGGTTCTAGCTGGTTCTGGCTGGTTTCTCCATTGCCTCCTATTTTATTGGAGACCTTGGTTTGGGTGTTATGACTCCTTGCTGATCAGGGCCTGCTGGTCCCCTATCTTAGAACCATCCTTTCCAGGTTAACTGGGAGAGAAATCAGAATTGCTACAACCCAGTAGCTTCTGGCCCGAGTAGAGGAGCTGCCTAACTGATCGGAAAGCTCCACTGGAGGGCTGCTAAACACTTCAGCAAGGTCCCAAAGTCTTCCTGGGCTGATTACATCAAAGGTGTCAGTTTGGAAGGTGCACTGGGCAGAAGGATACAAGGGTAAAGAGGCATTGGATACAGCCATGTTGAATACTTCACATTAGAATTATAACTGTTTAATTTTTATGTTTTTATAAATTAATATTTTATTTGATACTTAATGTCTGTAAATTTCCACATATGAAATATTTAATTTCATTGATTTTTAAACATACTTCATGTACTTCCCAGCAAATTGGTTTCACTAATCAACACCTAAGTGAACATACAGGAATAACATTTACTGGGCGTCGGGCAGATGGGAGTGGGGGGCAGGGGATGAGGGTATACATACATAACGAGTGTGATGCGCACCATCTGGAGGATGGACATGCTTGAAGCTCTGACTCTGGGAGGGAAGGCGAGGAAAGGCAACACACGTAACCTAAACATTTGTACCCCCAAAATATGCTGAAATAAAAATAAATAAATAAACAAACTTCTTAATACTTTTCAATTAAAATATTAGCATTAATGCTTGTATTACATGAAAGAAATACCAAGATACTAATAGTATAATTTGCCTTAGTATTATAATTATTCCTTTGATTTTTTTTATGTTTAATAACAGATTCAAAGACCATTTAAATTCTTCATTTGGAAGTTTTTAAATCTTAGAAAATTGTGAATCCATGGGTATGAAATTGCAGATATGAGTTTTTATTGGTGACACACAATATTTTCAGCAATAGTATCATGTAAAAATAGAAACATTTCTGAACATCCATGATCAGAATTTTCTTTGTATAACATGTTTTTTTAACACAACTACCTTCTCAGTCAGTGTTAAAACACCACCGAAATGGCTGGGCACAGTGGCTTATACCTATAATCCCAGCACTTAAGGAGGCTGAAGTGGGAGGATAACTGGAGGCCAGGAGTTTGAAACCAGTAACATAGTGAGACTCTGTCTCCACCAAAAAAAAAAAAAAAGTTAAAAAATTTTCTGGGTGTGGTGAAGCATGCCTGTAGTCCCAGTTACTCAGGAGGCTGAAGCAGGAGGATGACTTGAGCCCAGGAGTTCAAGGCTGCAGTAAGCTGTGATGATGCCACTACACTCTAGTCCAGGTAACACCGTGAGACCCTGTCTCAAAAACAAAAAACCCACACTATTTTACCTTGAAGGGAGTTAAAGAGAGATAGAGTAAGTACGTGGGGGGGGGGGTATTTGTTTTGTGTTTTTTAATATTTGCTATGTACCTATGTAGCATACTGTTGACAGCTGTGTATCATCATAGAAGAGGTCAGCAAATTTGGAATGGTTCTTTTTTGCAGAAGAAAAATAGATAACTCATATTTAAATTTGATAGTTCTTTAGGGTACTTTGCTGCAAGATAACCAATGAATTTCTGTATGGCACAAAAGATTTTTAGGGTCCCTCTCAATCTCATTACTGCTTTTTTTTTTTTTTTTTTTTGAGATAAAGTCTCTCTTCGTTGCCTGGGTTAGAGTGCAGTGGCATCATCATAGCTCATTGCAACCCCAAACTTCTGGGTTTAAGCGATCCTCCTGCCTCAGCCTCCCGAGTAGCTGGGATTACTAGTGTGTGCCATGATGCCTGGCTAACTTTTCTATTTTTAGTAGAAATGGGGTCTCATTCTTGCTTAGGCTGGTGTCAAACTCCTGAGCGTAAGAAATCCTTCTACCTTGGCCTCCCAAAGTTCTAGGATTACAGGTGGGAACCACCATGTGTGGCCTTCAATCTCATTACTAAGTTTTGAAAGAAATTTTCATTTAAGATCTATGTTTAAAGCTTTTTATCATATGATATATCACATGTACAGGAAAGTGCATTGTGTATGTACAATTTAAGAAATAATGTAAAGCCAGTACCCATTCAACCAACACCAAGGTCAAGAAATAGCAGCACCCCAGAAATTCCCTATGTGTCCTTCAGCAAACACATCCCCTTTCCTCTCTAGAGGTGACCACATCTTGACTTTTATTATAGTTTTATTGTCTGTATATCCCTAAATACTAAATTCAGTTTTACTTGATTTTGTGCCTCATGTTGGGTATAAACCTTCTTAAGGGTCATAGAATTGTTATTAAACTTCAGAGAAACATATATAACTGGTCAGTAGAAGGGTTGAGACAGATTTATAAGCCAAAATTTTTTAAGGAATTTAAGGAGTGGAACCTAAAAAGGGTGTTAGGTAGTAATAAGGTTTCTCTGTTTATAAGAAGTATATTAAATGAAAATATGAGGTTCGACTCACATTTTTAAATATTTTATAAATTTTTCTTAATGTTAAAAGCAGTTTTTTCTGTGGCATGACCATAAATATTTATAAGGTAAGGCAAATATAACTTCTTTATTTTCAGTGTGGTACAGTTGAGCTACATTTCAAATGAGAAGTAACATTGATATTTAGCACCCATGTGAAACTGTGTTCAAAAGAAGAAGGCCCAAGTTTCAAGTCTTTTTCTGAATATTGTTCTTTGTATAGTATTGTTTCATTTTAAAAGCGTTTTCAGAGCCAACTAAAGTTCAATTTAGAAATATAATTTATATTTTTACTCTCTCAAATGAAGCTTTAAGCATATGTTTCTAATAATTCAGTTAAAATATGCTGAGTTACATATTTATAAAGAGAATCTGTTTTGAAAAGATTCCAAAATATTTGTTTGAACAGGCACTCAGCATCTCGATGAAAACTGCTGGAAAAGAAAAACTTTCAGAGTCGTTCTGCCCTCAGAGTAGTCAAGCCAACTAAACTGGTACAGTTAACACTTCTGTAAGAAGCCAGGAGCCAAGAAGTTTAGCACTTCCTGACTGCTTTTCAACAAGCAGACCTTCAAACCAACTTAGTGGTTGATATTAATACCATTGAATTTTCAAAGTAAAAAGCTAAAAGTAGAGTTTCTACATCTCTTTCTATCAGTATCATACTTATCAGTCTCTTTTAGTAATCTCTGACCAACTTCAGTCTCTGCCTTACATTGGCATTAAAGCTATAATTCTTTCTTGAATTTTATGGGGCATCATTCTTGCAAAGCAAGAAGGGAATGCCCTATAGAGTGTGACCACAGCTATGATTAAACTCTCTTCCTGGCACAAAGATTTTTACATTGCTTTTTAGTACTACTGAGTGTCACAGTAGAGACTATGGTGTAAATTATATAGGACATAATATTTTGGGATGATTGGTAGTTATATCAGTCTACCAAGTTTATAAGTAGGAGTTGTTTATTCAGCTTCTGACCCATTCATTTTCATTATATCCCCTTGAAGTTTATTCATACCACTTAATTCATTTAGTAATAATATGCTTAGTGTCTTAGTTTGTTTTGTGCTGTTATAATAGAATACCTGGGACTGGTATTTATAAAGAATTTATAGTTCTGGGGGCTGAGAGGTCAAGGGGCCCACATCTGGTGAGGACCTTTTTGTTCACCATCTTACTGTGGAAGGCAGAAGGGCAAAAGAGCATGCAAGTTTGTCGGCGGGGAATGAAGGGGACTGAACAGATCCTTTTACCAGGAACCACTCCTGTGATAACTAACCCACTCTTGTAATGATGGCATTAGTCCATTTGTGATAGCAGTGCCCTCATGACTTAATCACCACTTAAAGTTCCTACCTCTCAACACTGTTGCCTTGGGGATTAAGTTTCCAACACATGGCCTTCGGGAGACATGTTCAAACTGTCGCACTTAGTATGTATAATATATCGTGTTGATCTCAATCCACATATTTGCTCTAGTAGGTGCTCTACTTTCATATTCATTGGATTGCAGGTAGTACCTACTGTATTTAGGTGCTGTAGTATAGAGTAAATAAAAGATTTTGTATGCTAGCTAGAAAGACAAGACTCAAATCTGTATTACCATTTCTCAAATATCCCAGAATTAGAAAAATAGCAGAAAATAAATTTTCACTCACTTGGTTTTTCAGTTGCTGCCCACAAGATTAGGTTAACAGTGTCTCCAGAATATTACCATCGCTTAATAAATTTTAAGCTTCTTTCAGAATCAAAAGTGTAGAGGAGTTATTTGGATCTGTGGGTAATGTGAAATGACAAATTATATACAGTTTGGGCCACAGTGTCACTTAAGACTTCAAGGGGTCTGAGAATCAGCAGAGGAATGCAGTCCTTTCATACATCTCTGCCTGGTCTTTCCATTTTGGGTGGTATGTTATTGGAAGCTTAGAAAGAAAATGAGGGAATTTCAGAAAGGAACAGAAAGGGTTGATGACTGGAAAGGATGATTGAAAACCAAAATCTGCAGTTGATTAGGACATAGTCATGGAAAGGAAGCATATACATAAATAATAGGGTATGTTACTAAAATCCACAAAAAAAAAAAAAAATAGAATGAGACAAAATATCTCTAGTGTCCTGATGATCCATTTGACACTACTTTGAATAAGTCTTCCAAGGGAGATGGTTGAGATTACTAATCCTTAACACATGAACCAAGAAATAAGAATTCTGTTTATCCTAGCAAGTAACTTTGGCCCATAAGGAGGGAGTAGAGACTCTTTAGTAGAGGGACATTTTAGTTCATGATTTCTCTGATTTAGCTCCAAAAGCTTTTTTGAGAGACTATTCAAAGTTGTCTGAGTTTCATTTTTGGATACTGATAGCTGCTGTATTTCTTTTTAATAACTGATTTAAGCTCTTTCTGCTATGTCTCTTCTGTTGCTAAATTTCTTAAGATTAAAAAAGGGTTTTTAAAGTAAAACTATTATGAGACAAAACCTTTATTCTGTAAATAGGATAATACTTCTTTTGTGACCTTTTTCTTTTCCCACCAAAAGTGAGAAGTGAATGCCTTGCCTTTGGGCATCCCATTTCTAATGAAGGACAAGAAGTTATTTTCTTCAAAGGCTGATTTCCACAGTTTTTGGCTGAAAGCTTTTTGTCAAGTGTATATTCCCTTCTCTAGGCCTTTCTATATAGAACCCACAAACATCGTCAATGTGAATAATGTCATTCAGAGGGTTAGCGACCATGCCTCTGCCATGAACAAGAGAATTCATTACTACAGCCGGCTCACCACTCCTGCAGACAAGGCACTGGTAAGAGGCAAAGCATTACTAATTGTCTAAAGTTAAGTTGAAATGAATAGTGAGCAGCATAATCCCGGGCAACTCCCAGTGATTGAACTTTTTGCTGGCCGTATTCCAAGGACAGCATCATACAAAGTCAAAGACAGTATAATAATTAATACATGTCCTACATCTCAGGCTAGTTCATTCTTATCTAGCCTGGCATGGAGAGATTTGAAACAATCTCTTTGTGTTGACAACAGCCTGGAGATGTTTTGGATTAGATTCTGTTAATCCCCAATCCTAAAATCTCTGAGGAGGATAAATTACTTTTGAAGTGGCAGTTTAGGTCATTGATTAATAACAGATAATAACAGGTTCTGGTTAGTCTGTTCAGTTTTTAAGGTTGAAGCTACAAAGGTAAATGTTTTTTGGAACTTTCTACAAGAGTGGGAAACAGTGTACATATATAAATGTAATGTTTTCTTATTTAGTATCATCCTTTTATTGATGAAAGACAGGGGTCAAAGGGCCAGATACTAAATGTTTTAGACTTTGCAGGTCACATACGGTGGCATGCTGTTCTTCATTTTGTTTTATCATCATTAAAAATATAAAAACCATTCTAGGGAAAGGGGCTATGTAATAATCAGGTTGAAGGCCAGATTTGGCCCATGGGCCAGAGTTTGTTGACTCTTGATCCTCTAAAATATGTATTATTTTAGAATCAAAAATATATAAGTAATTTGGTTGCTTACAAAAACTATCACATATGAGGCCGGTTGCGGTGGCTCACGCCTGTAATCCTAGCACTCTGGGAGGCCGAGGCAGGTGGATTGCTCAAGGTCAGGAGTTCGAAACCAGCCTGAGCAAGAGCAAGACCCCGTCTCTACTAAAAATAGAAAGAAATTAATTGGCCAACTAA
>CAUYRT010023670.1:0-26439 GCA_963574885.1 Lepilemur ruficaudatus
CCAGCTACTCGGGAGGCTGAGGCAGAAGGATTGCTTGAGCCCAGGAGTTTGAGGTTGCTGTGAGCTAGGCTGATGCCACGGCACTCTACAGCCCGGGCAACAGAGTGAGACTCTGTCTCAAAAAAAAAAAAAAAAAAAAAAACTAATCAGCCCGACTGTGGGCTGCTGGGTCGCGTAACCCGGCAGTACCAGTGTCCCACCTAACTTCAGGGTCTCCAGCATGGAGAGTCCTACATTAGCACTCGGCCCCACATGGGGAGCTCAGCTCCAGTCCAGGGCTCTTTTTACGGCCACGAGCGTACACAAGCGGATTCCCGGCTGCCACCGCATCCTTCCTGCCTACAGCCCAGCTGAGGGGGCCTGCAGCCTTGCTAACTCTGGCTTTTCCTATTTGCTGTCTAACAAGATGTGTTCTTACTGATGAACCGAGCGGTCTCTCCTTGTTTTCTTGGGTTTTTTCCTTCCTTTAAATTTTCTCTATCCCCGCCAACGGAAAGAATGCACCCACTTCTGTACTCTTGCCCAGAAACCTTCAGCTTGCTTTTCCATCTGCCGCGGGACTGTGGGTGACAAGGACTGCATCCTCATCTCCTTACTCTCCACCCCGAGTGTGCGACCCATGGAAGGGGCTCGCTACTGCAAGAATTAGGTGCCACCGACAGAAATAGGGAAGCGTGGAAAGACGCCAGTGGAGAAGGAGGATGAGCTTGATCTGGTGGCTGCCATTTGGGTGGACTAGTAGAACTGCCCAGGGCTGTCGTAGACCTGAGTGCAGGGCTGGAGTCCAGAGAGGCAAACAGAAGTGGGTGACCGGCAGATGTGAGAGCCGAGGACAAGGAAAGGGTGGTTTTCGGAGGAGAGGAAGAGACAGAAGAGGCAGAGGACAGATTCCGAGAGACGGCCTCATTCTCTCTCCCTCGGAAGAAAGACAGCAAGTGAGGACAATGGAGCAGAGGAGGAGGGTCCCCTCCATGCACGGAGCCCTGACCTAGACACAGAAATGATAAAGCTAACATTTATTGAAATGTATTCAATTATATGCACCACATATTGTCCTAAGTGCTTTATGTCTGTTATTATTTCAGCTAATCCTTCCGACAACTCTCTGTGGTCGGAGTTTACAGATAAAGAAATAATACTCAGAGAGTTTAAATAATATCCCCGGATCCTAGATCTATGAGTGGACAGCCCCCGGAGCACCCCACGCCCTCCTCCCTGCTATCTTCCGACCTGCTTTAGCTGCTGAAATAATTTCTGTTAGTATCAGTTGATCATCCCTTTTCACTGGATTGCAGAAATATCCTAGTAAATCCCATTTCATGTTCCAGCTATGACTGTCTTCGGGCAAACCCAAAAGCAAACTCTGAATGCAATGACCATTTGGGTCTAGAAGAGAAATAATCTATTTACATGGCAGTTGTTACTATCTGGTCACCGGAGAGAGGAGATGATACGGAGCCGGAAAACTGCGCCCAGTTAAGGGAGAAGCTTCCTTGAACATCCAAGGCCATAATTGTCACCCTCCAGCCAGCACAGGAGCAGGCGGAGTAGGGTTTCCCGAGAACCCGCCAGGATAACCTGTTCCCTGTGGCTTCTGTTGTGGCTGCTTCCTTTAGAATCCTGGTTGCAAGAACATGGGATTTTCCTCAGTTGGGGGCTGCAATATCATAGAAATACTTATTTGGTCTTTGTCCCCAGTTCCCGGTACAGGGCTTCAAAAACCCTTGGAATTTCCTGAGTAATAGGAGCGTCTTTCATTATTCACAACGAGCCTCTTTGGACCAGACTATATCTGAGTTTATGCTAATGAGGTGACAGGACCATGACGCGGCAGTTCTTAGATAGGTTCAAGGTTTGTTCCTGCCAGAAACACCAAACATGAGATTAAAGGGTTGGAAGTCTCAGCCCCACGCCCTGGCCTCAGGGGAGGGCAGCTGGAGACTGAGTTTCATCACTCAGTAGACAATGATTTAATTAGTCGTGTCTGTGTAACGAAACCTCCAAAAAACTCTGAACAATAAGGCTCAGAGGACTTCCTGGTGGAGAAGGTATCCAGGCACTGGGAGCCAGAGTCGGGGACACAGGGTCCTGCAGCCCTCCCTGCCCCAGGCTCTGCCCTGTGTATCTCTCACTGGGTTGTTCCTTTGTAATAAAACCGTGACCAAGGATGGCACTTCCGGTGAGCCCTGAGTGTCGTTCTAGCAAATTGTCAAATCTGAGGTGGGGGCTTGTAGGAATCTCCAAATTTGCAGTGGGGCTGGCAGAAGTGGGGGTCGATTGAGGATACTGATGTCTGCCGCTGGTGTCTAAAGTCAGGAGCTCTATAGCTAAAAATAAAAATATTGCCAGTGTGACGGTTATTCTTTGCTGATTTGTTCCACTGAAGTTTTGTCCGGAGAAAAGCTTAATCAGTCAATCTCTTTTCCTCTCGGGCACTGGGGAGAGACTGCGTTGGGCAAAAGGCAAATGACTAAAAGAAAAAAAAGAAGAAAATATTTATCGATCAATCATTAACATTGGCAGACAGTGCCTTAGTAACAGGAGCGAACGTTCATTAAGGCTTCTGGCGCGCCAGACGCTATGCACAGATAACTCTCTGCGTGGCGTTTCACTTCAGAACCGAGAGGACCCCACCTGGAGGGGCTGTCATCGTACCCAATGTAAAGATAAGGAAACTGGGGCTCAGGGAGATGAGGAACCTGCCTTGGGTCACACAGCTACGGCAAGAAGGGTCAGAGCTAGAATCTGAACCCAGGCAGCTCTGCATGGCATTGCCTCCTACTGTTTCTGAAGACACTTATTTTCTGCCCAGAGCAAAGTCTGTCTATCCTGCAGACCGTAAGCTCTGTAAGACATAACTCACAACTGAGCGCGTTCTCCAAAGAATTTGTTGAATCACTGAACAATATTATTTTTCCACCTGTGCTTCAGAGCTGGTCTTTAGTTCACACAGGAATGCAAAATACTGAGCTAAGAGACACATCTTGGAACAGGGTCTTTAACTGTTGGGTAGGCGGCTGTCAGTGCTTCGAAGCCCGACTCAGATTTCGAGGGCTGTACACATTTCAACCTCACCTCCACCTTCTGCCTGGGCCCTGCCTTAGAAGTCAGCTGGCATTTATACGAGGAGGTATGTTGGGATTTATACCAACCATCCCTTGCAGCTCACGGGTGGGGACATTTCCTACCAGCGTCACCTCCCCCCACCTCTCCCTTGGAATTGCACAAGATTCCTCCCTGCCCCCGACATGCGCTCCCATAAAACACAAAGCTCTTTCTCTCCAAAGGCCAGGAACCACTGGGAACCCTGATTCAGTTCAGAGAACGAGGACGTCTGAATTCTTGTTTTATCTGCCAATGCTGATGATTTATACAAACTCGGGGAGGAATCTCATCCCATCGGAGTCTCGTTTTCCCCTTCGAAAATTGGAATTTTAGCATAAGCTGCCATTAATCCAGAGTCTAACCAACCGGAAAATTCATTACCAAAATATTTTTTTAAATCAGCCATCGGGAAGAGCAATCAGCCGGAAGAAGACTCAAGATAAAGCCAAGTGTTCAGGAGCTAAGAAATAGGATGATTGCCTGTGTTCGTAACTGCTTGGTTTTAATTATTTTAGCAAAGAAAATTCCCCTCCATCTAAGGGGGCACGGAGGTGGAGGCAGGAGACAGATGGGAAAAGAACCCAGGAAAAACGGAGCAAACCCAGGAAGAAAAATACTAACAGGAAAGAAAAGAAGAAGAAAGAGAGAAACCCGGGTATGCAGACGCACACTGGAGGAAACAGAGTTGCAACAGGCAAGCAAGAGCTGGGTGGCGTGTTGGGATATAAGCCAAAGCATTTCAAATTGTGTGTAATGGAACCCAAACAAGGACAGCTTAAATGAGAAGCGCGAGCTCCAACCCAACATAAATATCAGCGTCATAAAAGGGGCGGGGCTAGAAGAGCTTGGCAAAAGCCTGCGCTGACGATGTCCTGTCTGTGCTCCCGGCTTCGAGACACACACAGGAACTTTCCCTGGGTGGCCCGTCGTCGTGAGGGTGGGCACCAAGGCTTGAGCCTGACTGCGTCTCTTCTTAGCTGCGTGATCGTGGACACCTGTTAACTCTGCCCTTAACATAGAACAACGCCGACTTTATTGGAGTTGTTCTGAAAGTTAAGTCAAACAAAACACATAACGTCATAGGTGGCACCGAGGGGCGCTCACTAAATGTCAACTCTGTCAGGCTCACGGTCTGCCTGCGCCTAAATCGGCCGTTGCCAAACAGCATTCAGTACACGCGGCTTCCGTTAAGGACCAGAGCGGCTCCGGTCTCTGGCGCGAGGGAAAGATTTACATCTGGGAATGCAGTTGACTGGCTGGCCATGTGCGCTTTCTGAAGGACGGTATTTTAAAACCAGAGCGGGTGTATTGCATGCAAGATACATTTGGTGGAGAAAAAATATTTAGACTACGAAACTGCAGAAAAAGCTTGTGGATTTTTTTAGAAATGTAATTGCAAAACATGGCCCGACTCCAAGACAATTTGAAATGCAGATAAAAACTGTATGTTTTGGAGATGCTTGCTGAAATCTGTATGAATGCAATGCCTTGTCTTAGGGCTACAGGCTCAATAAAATAAAACTGTTGGGGTGTGAGAGCCATAACCGTCACTGCCCTGGAACGGGTGGAGGACACACGAGCTCGGTGCTCGCAGAAGCCAAGTGTATCTAGTCCAAGACGTCGGTTGTCCTGATTTGTTTCGCAGTGTATACTTCCAGCGAAATTACAGTTTTAAAGTGTAAGTTTGCCTGAAGCAGAATGCTACGTAGGAGCACTGGTAAGCAGGATTAGTACCCGAAATACTTTTTCAATCTCCTTCCGTGCCGTTAATATACTCCATTGATTCAATCTCTGCGCCCAGATACTATTCAAAATATAAGATTGACGATTACAGAAACTACAGCCCCAAAAATCAATCAATCAGAAGACTTTCAATCTTGGTTTAACACAGGTGATTCTAAAAAAGGTTTTTGAGCCTGGGATTCTGTTAGAAGGAAAGCAAAAACAACTTGGTATTATTTTGCAGAAGTGAATATTCCAATAAAGAATTTGAAGACTTTCACCTTTCAATAAATCCCTGAAGTGAATTCAATTAATGCGCTAGTCAACTTCAAGTGATGAAATTTTTAATCAAGCAACTTTCACGGATTTTTTTTTCTGCGCAATCGGTACAACCACAAGCCAATTTCCTATCATAATATGTGCATTTGAAAATAGATTTTCTTTGCACTACATTAAGCAAAGCTGGGGCAGGTACAACTATGCACTTGATCCAGTTGTGATACACAGTTAGGAGCCAGCTTACCTGTCACTCTCAGCTGGGAGTTACCATTAATATACTTTCCAACCTGCTCTCTGGACGTTCAAAGCTGAATAGACACATATAGGCTTGAACATTTTCCACATGTGAAACTTATTTCTTTGAAATATGATAGGACACAGACTTCACGAAATAGTGCCATGTGACCTCAGAGGGGATTAAGACAGAAATTATTTTTAATGGATGTTGAGTTTCATGACTCAAAGATATTCTTATCCTCCTGACTTGGAAATGCACTGTCATTAGAAGAGGAAATCCATAATAAAAAAAAGTCAACAAAAATTCCTTTGATCACTTATTATTTATATTGTTCTCTGTTAAGCAACAGGAAATATGTACTGAACTTTAAAAAGCTCTGGGATAATTACGTTTTCCAATTATTAATACAAGAGCTTTAATTTTTTAAGCTTGCAACATTAGAATATTTAAGAATAACTCTTCAGTTTAGAACCTGGGTTATTGCAGTCTGTTTACACAGGATGGCTTTGTATTTGATAACATGTTGCTTTGAAGGATTCCCCAGCAGTTTTTATGCACCTGTCATGTATTTTTTTCTGGTCACTCTTCCGTGGTGTCTGACTCTCCCCCACTGCTGCCCCCATGGCCACACCCCTTGCCTGGATTACTGGTGCCAAGCGGCACAGGTCTGCTTTTACCCAGATTGTCCTTTCAAGGATGGGAAGAAAACACAAAAAATCGTGTCCTATGTGGGCCAAGGCCACCATGAGCTTAAGGCAGAAAATTAACCAAACTTTGGAAACCAAGAGAAAAGGGAGCTACGGAAAGACCCAGATAAGTTGCAGGTTGTCTGTTTGAATTAACTCCAGAGACAAAATGTCGAGACACCTGCAGAAACCTCTTGCACACTCCGAGTTGCGTCCGTAAGGCTCAGCTGCACCATTTAAGGGCCCAGGGTGCGCTGCAGCCACCAGCCCTGATCGAGGACCCTTCCACGCAGCCGTGTGAACTTACTCCGTCAGGAAAGAGAAGGCACATGGAGGCTTTGCACACCAATCGTGACTGTGTGTGGTTACGGCTGTCATTTTCCTTACGCTAGTTTTAGATTGCTGGACCCTGGGCCATCGCACTGGGCAAGGAGAGGCCACTCCAGGGTGGCGGGACCAGAGCAGAGCCGGATCCCAGTTGTCTGTCTCCGGCACTGTTCACCATCCCAGCTCCGTCCTCTTCGTAAGAGAGAACCATGGCCTTCCTCGTCCTGGCCCGAGACTGCTGTCCTTATGCGACAGGGGACTGTCCCCTCACACAGCACAGTGGGGGTCCAAAGAGGGGTGTGGTGGGGAGGCAGGGACGGCCCTGCTGGCGGAAACCTGAGCTACCGTCACTGGTGCCGAAATAAGAGGAGAGGAGGTATTTTCTGAGAGTCAGATGTCTGGTCTGGTTAGAGGCACTGAAGGAAAAGAAAAGAAACCATACCTACAAATAACAGTGTTGAGAGAGAGACTAAGAGAGAAAAAGTGCCTAAAAGGCAATCAGGTTTCTAAATAGTCATTTGGCTGACCGTATCTTACGTGCTTGACATGGTCGATGCAGGATTTAAAAATCCTTTAGAAAATTTAACAACCAGCTGACCCGACTGCAGCGGAGTCCCAAGTCTTCCCTGGCCCTGGGCTTCCTCTCCCAGCCTCAGAGCCCCTTGGTCCCCACCGCAGCCATCCCCAGGCCTGCAGGGCTGCGGGGGTTACTTGTACAGCCGAGTTGAGCCGCCGACTTCAGCGCCGCAGACAGCACGCAGGGAGCCCCGCGTAAGGGGCCGCTTCGCTGACAGTTTTATAAGCTTCAGTAATCGCCAACGGCCCCCTCCTCTCTCTCCGTGCCATTTGTATGTCAGGGTCTTACAAGCTGGAGAGTGGGGTCTCTGGGGTCTGCCCCACGAGGCTCTTGCAAGGAGCTGCCCAAAGGAATCAAAATGCCGGCTCCGGCTTTGTTCTCGCTCTCATCTGTCCTCCCTGGAGATAAGATTCACTGAGACTCCCACTCAGAACGGCCCCTGTTCTCCGGCAACTCCCAACCTAGAGCAAACCTCTGCTTCCTTGGACCCCTCCCAACATCACCCAGCCGAAGTCCAAGTCCAAGGTTGTCTCTAACATCCTCTTCTCTTCCACCGAGACTCCCCCGGTCCCCGTGAGGCACGCGCTCTCTCGCTGCAGCTGGGGACAAACCCAACGTGTTCAACTCCGTGTGTGTTCCTGGGGGCCTTTGGCTGCAGGGCACGTGCTCAGCGAGAGCTAAGCGCTGTTCTGGGAGCTTGTTGACCTGTTCTTTGCTGACCGATTGCTCAACCTTTCCTCTGTCCGGAAACCCGAGCATCTCAGGCGATGCACACGGTCAGTATCATAAGAAGACTCCACTCCTTCTGCTGTTTCTGTTGCACTCTTGGTCACCTGTATCGAAAGCCATCTCCTGCGTCACCGGTCAGGAATCTTGAATCAGTGAGCATGTACTGGGTGGGCATCTAGTTTGGGAGTTGCCTAAGCTCTGGGCTAAAGCTTATGGGGAAGGTCTTACCCCTATGCAGCTTTGACTACCCACCAAGTACTGAATACAGCGTGGACACAGCACGCTTCTCATGTGGTCACTGGAAGCTTCCATTTACGGGGAGTGCCAGATAGGCACATTCTAACAAACGGGAAGCCATGAACCAGCCACATCATCTATCAACTCTTTCTTATCGCGGAGTTGGCAGGATGCGTTAACAACAGGGTAATTATTTATTAATGGTGACTTGAAACCTTGAGGTTTCCCCCCACCTGATTTCAAAACATACAGGGCCATTTATTTTAAGTGGTTTCCAGACTTTGATAGATCGGATATTCTTCCGTGCTGGCAAAGGCGTAAACGCAGCGGTGCTAACTAGAGTAACTATAGAAACTACCCTACCCCGGCGCTGCCTTAGAACATCCCTTAATGATCATCCGCATAAAGGAAACATCAAGGGAATAGGAAAACCATCTGCTCTCTGCAGCTAGAACACTCGAACAGCTTGTAAAAGGGGAAAAAAATTAAACCATACAACAAAAAATCTGGCAGATGATAAACACAAGATTTCACCAGCCAGTTGCCACAGACCAAGATCAACATACAAAGAAAGGACATTGCCGGGACCTGGGACCTCTGTCCGGAGTGAGAAGACAGGCAGAAGGACTCGCAAGGGCTCAGGGTGGTGACAGTTCTCCACCAAAAGCACGCTGCTCAGATGAAAGCTATTTAATTTCTTTACGGAGGACGGAAAATCCAAACAGAATAAAATTACGCAGAATGTTGCGGGACAAAGCATTTCCGTGGGCGTCTCCAGCTCATCTGCCAGCAGGATGCAAAGACAGTCCCACGAGGACAGTGTGTTCTGCAATGTCCACGTCACACTGGAAGGGAGCAGCCAACCCGGAGATGCCTTCAACCCAAGCCCTTGGGTGGAGTAAGCAGAGTTTCCAAATAGGCCCCAGCTCGGACCTTTCCCGGTTATTTCTACTTGCTCCGTCCCTCCCCGCTCCCCTCTTCTGTGGCTGCAGGCAGCCGGCAGCCGGTAGTTTGACTTCAACAGATGCAGCATCAGCCTGAGCCAAGCCGGCTCCCGTCCCGTCACGTGGAAGGGTGTGTCCTACAGATGCGCACAGTCGCCCAGGCCGTGGGTGCCTCTGAAAGCTGAACTGAAGCTTTGCTAGGACTTGCCCTCCGTGGGCTCGCCACTCCGTCACCAAGCCCTTTCCACCCGCCTCTCTACAGCAGCGATCGGAAGAGTCGGCAAGACAAGATAACAACGATTTTTACCGAATAGGGAATTTTAATTTTTCTAAATAGGGGTAACCACTCTTGGTAGTTTTGTATGAATCTGTTTATGTTCACCCAACATTTGTTTGCTTATTTTTTTAAGCCAAAGTTGTATCGTATCTTCATCATTTTCTGCAACTTGCTATTTTACCTTACGATTAGCACGGATGTCCTGGTAGCGCGTTAGTTGCAGGAATACCTTTTTTCTTATCTCGGGTTGCAGAGGGTTCCGCCACAGGAGCAGATCCTCAGCTGTCCACTTAGTTCCCTAATTCTTTGCAATGACACAGTGTTGCAATAAACATCTTTGAGTGTAAAAAAAAAAACATATAACGTCCTTGCAAGCCTGTAACTGTTTTTGTCTCCAAGCTGTTGAGACGACCGACCGTGGATGGCTTCATGTACCTAAGGCTCTCCTGCCTTCTCCCCGCAAGCTCGCTGCCTGGCTCAAAGGCTGAGTTCTGGAACGAGTGGTCATGAGATGGCGTCTGCATCCTTCCCGTTTCATGTGCAAGAATGTTTAAAACTCTTCCCCATCTCGAGGCCCCTTTCTTTCCTCCCCTCTCTGCTGCTTTTTCCCGCCTCTAGGCCCACAGCCCCAGCAGGCACGAGGGACAATGTCCAGTTCCTCCAGAGCGTCACTGTCTCTCCTCCTCTCAGGCGTCTGCACCTGCTGTGCCCTACGCGTGGATCCACCGGCCATTCCTGCATCCCCTCTGCCACACCCCTGAGACTCCAACTTCACACCAAGTGTACACGCATCTCTCTTTTGGAAGTCCTTCCGGAGCCCCTCTCAAGTTCAGGTTAGATCTTCTGCTCCCCCCCCCCCAGCATGCTACACGTCCCCCATCACGCATCGCATGTGGGTTTGTATGTTGGAAAACCCTCTCCCCAGGGCGCGCTGGTCTCCAGTGGTGCCTGTTTGTACAGATTTCTCCTTCTCATGGGAACCAAATGAGCATGGTGGACTTTGATTGTTATTTTTAAGCTTGGTACAAGACACGTGTGCCCCTGTCCGGAGAGAAACCATCATCTGTCTCGTGAGAAGAGTGCACGCAACAAACCTATCTCCTATGAAAAGTTTATCATAATGTAGAAAACATACTTCTCTCTGCCTTCTTGTCGTTTTTGACGTTTCTGTTAGAGAGACAATATGGAGATGTCACCGCCATCTGAGTTAAGCGGAAATGACCGAGTGCCACTGGCATCACGGCTGTTCTCCGTAAGTAGTAACACGGAATAAAGCTCACTGGAAGAGTCACCTAATTCATCCCAGCAGAACCACCACCACCAAGCAACCATGCCACTTCTGGGGTGCAGGACAGTTTGGATCAAAACAAAACACACACACACACACACACACACACACACACACACACAGCAGAGGGCTGAGGTCAGGTTGACTAATACCTACAAGTTGCCTAGCAGTGAACTCTGAAAGATGTAAAGAGACCGTGAATCCCTCTGGTGGCTACATCTTGGAGGCCTGAACTAAGGGCACATCACTGCATCACGTGCAGGGTGTGACCGTGATCTGGACACATCCTGGAACCCCCCCACACACTGCCAGCACGGCGAGTCCAGGGATCCGGCGCAGCATCCAACACAGTTCACGGCCCGGGGCGGGCGCTCAAAAAAATATCACTGGAGTGAATGAATAACTGGATGGGAGGAAGAGACCACAGCAACCATCAAGGAGAAGAATTATCCCCTCCCTCTTTTCCTGTAAATGACAGAGTGCCCTAGCAAGCCATAACAGGGGGCTCTTCTGGATCTTTCTGAAGTGACAGAAAGCAGAAAAGGGGAGAGGGCTGGAAGGTCAAGGAGCTGACTGGAGCGTGGAGGAGTTAGGGATGCAGGTGCTATAGAGTCTTCCCAGGTAGCGCATTGCTGTGCTCCCTCACGGAGAGATGCAGGGAGAGCATCTCTTCCAGCCTCACCGTGGAAAAGACAAGCAAGGAAAACGGCAGGCCAGATGTTTTCATCCAGATGCAAAGATGCTGCATTAGGATGCTGTCTAGAATGCAAGAAAGACGTGATGCTAGCCAGACGCCCTGGCATTTATTTTAGGGCTTCACTTACCTTTACAGCGGCAGCTCCCTGGAGAGAGACAGCCACACCTGCGTGCTCAGCCCCGCGGGACTGAGCATCTCCAGGCCAGCACTGCAGCGCCCTTTCTCACGCTGTCTGGGTAAGCCGGAGGGAGCCCATCTATGACGGATCAGAATTCCCCATATTGGGTTTCACGGAACACTAACACGTGCCTTGAGCTACTCCGGGAAAACAACGGCCCCCTGGTCCGATAGCTACGGAAATGCTGTACATCCTGCTTCCTTCTTTGGAAAGAAATCATGTAAATTAAAAACTCATCAACCCCTTAAAAAGGAAGGACATTCTGGCACACACTACGGTGGGGACGAACCTGGAGGATATTAGGCTAAGGGAAATATGCCAGGCGAAATAGGACAAGCACTGCATGACCTCGCTTTTGTCAAGTCCCTAGATGAGTCGAATTCGTAGAGACAGGAAGTAGAACGGTGGCTCCCGGGGGCTGCAGGGAGGGGAATGCGGAGCTCTTGTTTAACAGGGACAGAGTTTCAGTTTGCAACGATGAACGAGTTCTGCACCTGGACGGTGGTCATGGCTGCAGAGCAATGTGAATATACTTAGTGCCGTTGAACCTGCACACTCAAAGATGGTTAGGATGGCTGTGTGCGCTTTGCCATAATTTGAACATTGAAAAAAAAAACGTATCAACCCAGAGTTATCCCAAATTTTCGCTCATGGAACACTTCTTTAAAATTATTCTAGCCCATCAGCCTCCAGCTGCCGTCGCCATGAGGTACATCACGCAGCCTAGAGCTGGGACGTGCGATTCTAAGCTTGGGGCCTTGCAGACGGGACCACCGGCACTGTTAGAAAGTGACAGCCAAGGACGACAGAGCAGAGGCTCTTTTGACTTGGAGTGAGGCTACGTGAAGCCCAAGTATTCCCGGGCTACCGTCCCGGTTTGAGAGCAGACCGCAGGCCACAAAGGGGCAGCTGCCTCTGTCACCCGGGAAAAGGTCCTACGATTGTACCCAGAGCTGTGGAGACCCTGCTGCTGACAGCTCTGCAGCCTCTGCCTTCCTCCTTATCTTTAATCCAGTGCCCACCTCAGACAGAAAAAGGTCATCTGTTCTATTTCCACATCCTTGGCCAAATTTTGCCCCCGAGCAAAGGAAAAAGAAAAGGTTTTCTTTTGATCACACACGAGGTGCCACATCTGCTGTTATATCAAAGCCTGTTTTTACCAGTTAGTTTGAACCACCTGAAATTGCCAAATCTGCCCGTCTTTGACCTGTAAGAATGGCCACCCCAGATGGTGTAGCCTACATCATACGGGGGTTACTCCTACCACCCTCCAGCAGAAGTCGTTTTCGGAGGAGATACTCGAGGAAATGCGCCTTCAGGCACACATTTTTCAGTCCAAGTGCCCGCTATCCATGTCAACTGTGACTGTCTCCCCACCTACCCCCCATTTCCCTACCTGTGTCCCCTCCCCCTCACCTCTCACAAAGATCACACGGGATTTCAATGAAGCCCAAGGCATGAAGCAGAGCCCCCGAGCCTCCAAGACTGCCCTCTCCTGATGGTCCACGCACACTGTCTCATGAGCAGACTGCCTGGAACACTAGCTAGTCTCAAAGGTTTTTGCGGGTTTTTGGGTTTGTTTTTTTTTTTTTTTTTGCCTTTAAAACACTTAGCATTAAACACACATGCTACACACACACACATGCACACGTATCTTCATCTCAATGGTCTAGTATAATTCTAGATTCTTAATCTACCTGCTAACACACACTCCTTTTCTCCCTCCTTCTGTTCTGAGTAATTCCAGAGTAGGATCATTCCAGTTCCATGGGCCTGCACGAAACTCTCCTCTTCCACCTCCAGGGCTTTAGTCTACCTGCCCCTTCCATCTGAGAGAGCTCCCCACCTCCAACCCAAATCCCACTAAACATTTGGGACTTATTTCAAAACTGCCTTCTCCTGTGTGATGTTTCAGGACACCTACCTTTTGCTTTCTGCATCTGGAGACCTCACTTGCACATACGAATGAAAACACTAGTCGGTACCAAGGCATCATCCTGTGCTGAGCATACATTTTTTTCACAGGAAACCCCTAAATATAGATATGTATTTATTTTACATACCTGTTTATCTATTTGGTTTTCCTACTCCACTCTGAATGCCTTTAAAGCAATAAATACATACATATACACATAAATAAAATACTAAAATACCTCACCATTGCTAGATAAACCACTAATGTAGCAGCACCGAATGGAAATACTCGAGAAATAAATCGAGAGTGAGACTGTAATTTCATTTCTCTCTTGAAATAGATGATAAAATAAAAACCCAAGTAGATTAAATGACGCGGAACCGATTTGAGCCACTCATTCAATTCCGTAGTCGTGACAGCTGCCGTAACAAACAATCTGAAAATACCAGTGGCGTAATTCAGCAAAGGTTTACTTATGTATTTATTGTTCACATCACTCTTTGACAGGGGTCAGGTAGCTCTCCTGGGTGGTAGCACTCCTCCAAGCAGTGACTCCGGAACCCATTTGGCCTCTGGGGGGATTTCACGGTGTAGATCACTTCTACCCATATTCCATTAGCCAGAAACGAGCCACAGTCTGACTACGAGAGAGGCTGAGAAATTTAGTCTTTTTATGTAACCAGGGAGGGGAAGCAGAATTGGTGAGCATTTAGCCAGATTCAGATGTCTTAGAAAAACAATGCAATCTGCTAGTTCAATCCACCGTGGAGCCCCTGCCCTCAAAGAACATACTACACAAAATATGCACCAAGATTTATGATAGAGCTGGAAAGCTGTTATCATAGAAGGAGGTACATACTAGTTTAGGGTCTGTACTAAGAGAACAATTACTTTCCAACTAGGAGGCTCTCTCCAAGGCTTATCCCGTGAGGACGTACACCAAGCCTCCTTCACTGTCTTGACTTTCCAATTTCCACCCCAGTGCCTGCCTTCAGGCAACTTACAACTGTGTGTTTTTGGCACTAGCATTTGAATTTCCTTAGGTTTCAGTTGCTAGCCAATGTCTTAGTCTTCCCAGGCTGCTACAACAAAGTAGCGTAAGCTGGGTGGCTTACAGACAACAGAAGCTCATTTCTCACTGCTCTGGAGGCTGGGAAGTCCAAGACCAAGGTGTCTGCAGATTTGGCGTCTGGTGAGGCCTTGCTCCCTTTGCTGAGTCTTCTCACTGTAATCTCACAGGTGAAAGGGCCAACAAGGCCCCTCGGAACTCTGCTATAAGGACACTCATCCCACTCATGAGGGCCCCACCCTCATGACCTAATCATCCTCTAAAGACCCCACCCCTAAAACCATCATCCCAAGTGCTGGGACTGCAACATATGAATTTTGGGGGGGGGACACCAACATTCAGACCATCGCACCCAGCTAGTGAACCATCCAGCCCTGCACCTGCCCACTCACACCCCAATATCTCCTCCTCTTATCCAAACTAGAAAGAGAAAACCTTTTGTTCATGATGTGCTCAGCCAGCATAGGCAGCTTCACCATGAAACTCACCGAGCTTAAACTTCCAGGCCCGTCATTCACCCCAGTCTCTTTTAAGGTCCTGTGCCTAATTTTAAATTAATGGCTTATCTTTTTCCTAAGGAGGGCCCCCTGGATTCTATAAATTCCAGGTTCTACAAACCTAAATGCTTGATTGCTGGCCGCTGAATGGCATTGCTAAGTTATACCTAACGTAATGTTTCCTCTTTCTCCCGGGGCCTTTCTCTACCATAATATTAATACTTTTGCTGTCTCCTTTTGCAGTTCCAAAACCTAATCTACAGATCGGTGGATTGATATTTTCCCAGGTGGATCCCATTTTGCTCTTTCCTTCCTCCTGCTCACACACACTTCCAACCTCTTTGTCTATCCCTGAGCGCTGAGACGTGATCTTCCGTGTTTTTTCTGACACTGGCCAACTTAGTATTCCTGGCAGAACTCACGTGCATCCTGTTGACTAGTTCTTCCAACACACTGATGAAGATTTTTAATAAGCTCAGTCCTCACAGTAACCCTTGGGGCATCCTGCTAAACACCTTCCTGCAACTAGATCTGCTACCATTTATTTATCAGTTCCCTTATGTTTGGTTCATGAATTCAGAGCCAGGTTTCAATCTGCATTGGAGTTTTCTTATTCCAGCCAATTTGAACTTGCTTTGCAAGTAAAATTTCATGGGACATTTCTATCAAGCGCTTTCATAAAGTACAAATAGAAAACATCTGCTGTGCTCCTCTTAACCATTCATGCAGTGGGCTGCACACGTGTGTGTGTGTGTGCACATTTCTTTCCCAGAAGCAAACCAGAAAGTTTGTCTGGCATTATTGGTCCCTAAAAAACCCATGCGGCTATTGGTCCCGGATTTGATTACTCTCTGGGTTGGTGCTAATTAGTTTCCAAGTGCTAGGATTTTTCTTCCCTCTTGAAATTTGTCTTATACTATAAACAATTATTTTAGCTGACCAGTGGAGTGTGTAGGACTGTATCTCACAAGATGGCCCCATCCTTCATCCTAGGACCTCAGGGGTTCCTTCTCTGCTCTCCGCTGCTTCTAATAAAAGCGAACCCCATTCTGCAGCATTCCTTGGACTCCATGTGCCAACACCCATCTCCCGGTTAAGTGGGATGACTCAGGGTGCTGGGAAGCTCCTTCTCGTTTCCTCTGCTTCCCCGCAGCTCCCTGTGGAAAATCTACCTGTTTCACTGCAGCTGAGAATGTCCCCTGCCCATCTCCCTTCACACCTGTGTGTCAGGACTTTCTGGAGCAGAACCACTTCCCTGCCTACCCTCCACCCCTTTGCAAGGAGCCTGGGAGGAGGAGTTAATCCAGGTAACGGTCCCGGGCTCCGGAAGTGCTGCGTAGAGGTTCCCGCCACCTCAGACATGGGGAGACAGGCGGTGCCCAGGGGGGAGAGAAAGAGAACGGAGGCTGAAACGAGTATTCCGCACTCAAGAGACTTGACACTAGCATTGATTTGTGGAAGACAGAGGAGAAAAACTGGAAAAACAGAGATCGCATAAAGGTGAGCATGCAAGGGAAAATGAAGACTTTGCTAAGAACAGGCAGCAGGGGTGGTGAATTTCTTCCTCTGCCAAATGAACATGGAAGGCACCGAAGTCTTTGAAGTGAAAGAGTCTGAACTCGGAAAATGTGAAAGGAAAGCTTCCTTCTCTCAGCTACCCCTGACTCCTGAGAGTACAAGGGACAGGGAGAAGCCCAGGGATCGCTCACAGAGAACGAATGACTTTTTGGAGGTTGGAGGAGATGATGCTGCGTGTCCTTCCGGGTGACCTGCGTGTCCTCCCGGGCGAAGAGGAAGTGAGCAGACTCAGAGCGACATGTCCTGTCCTGCCGTGTTTCCGATTCCTAGAGTCACAAAGTTCGTCTCCGGACCCATTTCTGATGGAGTGTTTACGACATCCTGCCTTCCAGAAACAGGTCGGGAAGTGAACCTTGTGACTTCAGGAATCAAGTCATTCTCGGATTCTAAAATCTGTTGGCTAAAACTCCTGACCCCAGGTGAGACTGCTGTTACTCAGAGCTCTGGTTTCTGACTGACAGCTGTCACTATGAAGAATAACCTTAAAATCATTCTAGATGTGTCTAAGGAAAAAAAAAAACATAGTGCATTTGATGGTTTGCTGTCAGAACGTTCCATTCCATTTTTTTTCTGGTTAAATGCCAAAATGTGCATCATAAAATTCTATGCAAGAGTCTAACTATTATTAGGATAATTATAATAGTGCTGTTCCTTTATGTCTGAGACTTCACAACCATTCAGACACTATCCATTCATTCGTATGATACATATTTACTAAGTTGGGTCCTACTTATCAGGCATTGTACTAGGCTGCAGAAAAGCTCCCTGCAGCCTCCTATCTGCTTTGAATTTAGCTTTGTGCTCATTTTGCCCCACCTATCTCCCTCTGCCGCCCCACCTTCCCACCCTGCCATCACCGCTTTCCTGATGAAAAAGTAAAAATTAGCTCAGACCACGGACGTAAAAACTTGCCCGGGCCATTCATCAGGCTGGAATAACAGACACAGACAGAGCAGCTACAAAGTGAAGAGGAAATACTATTTCTTCCCGGGACACGCTGCAACTCAAACGGGTCATAACAATTCCTTCTTTGAGTGACTGCTGCTTTTTTACTCACTGAGAAACTTTGTTCTCCAAAATCACGGACTCACGGAACCTCTGCTGTTTGGAATTAGATCAATAAGGATGAAACTTCCACTTTTGCCTGGGAGACCTAGTCTCTCTTTGCTGCAGAGAAGCAGTCTAGATTTATAACTCAGATGGGAGCTTCAGATAAGGAGCTTTGTTATCTATCTTAACTGCATTGTTTCCATGGAAACAGGACCCGGGGTCCATTTCTCATTGCAGATCTGACACCGACCCCTTTATAGTACTTTACTTTGCTTCAAGGCGGCCAAAACACTACTTCATTCAAATTCCATCCTTCTCAGAGTCCTAGAATGCCCCTAATTTTTCTTTGTTTGGTGGGATGTCCTCTAGGGCACATCTTCTTCATTACATTGGATCAATACACCCAAACGTGCCAGGCTATTGGTGGTTTGTTCCTGGTAGTCTTAGGCTAATTGGGCCAGGACGCTAAGAACCTACTGTTTATTCTGCTAGAAACAGAATAAATTTCCCAAAACGTTGGCAGAACAGCTGTAAGATTCATCACCCATAATTATGGATGTTTCCATATTTTTTCCAAAGTGCTTAGAAGATGGAACTTCGGCCTGTGTTAGGGACATTCATACGTGACATGGGGTATTTGCATTATACGAATCTTGTACTCAAGGAGCCAAGATCAGTCAATGCTTTCCTGTAAACTTGGAAATAATTGCCCTGGAGTAGGGATTGTAAACTCTTTCTGTTAAGGGACAGATAGTAAATATTGGAGACCTGATCACAGCCAGTTAACTCTGCTGTTAGAGCACAAAAGCAGCCAGACACTGTGTAAGTGATTGAGCGTGGCTGTGTTCCAATAAAACTTTATTTAACGAAACAAACAGAGGGCCGGATTGGGTTTGCCGACCCTTGTACCAGACCATCACAATGAAATATAATAGAATCAGTGCTCGTGAGTTTGTCAATTGTCCCCTCCATTGTGGACGTATGTCCCATGTAGCTTGAGCTCCTAGGGAACAAAGGCTGAAAGCTAAGAACTTTGAGTGTCTCTTGAACGAGACATCCTACTCATCAGTGGAGATGATGATGGACAAAGAGAGTTGACAAATACTTGGTACCTACATTGTGCTCGGTATTTTGCATAAATGGCAAATCCTCACAGTACTGCAGGGTAGGCATTTAAATCCCCATTTTATATGTATGGAAATCTGAGGTCTGGGATAACTCTGCTTCTTTCTCAGAGGTATTAAACTATTACCTAGCGGCACCAAGATTCAAAACCAAGTTGATCTTCCTCCAGAGCTGGTCTTTCTCATACATGCCCTTGAAGAACATAATCAAGTCAAATCGCCTTTGCACATCTATCTCTTTGTATTCAGCCTTAATTTTGCAGAGCCAGGGCACTATACTCCTCTGTGTGCATTTAATTAGAGACTTCTCTGGGACTCTTAATAAAAGACACATTTTATAATATGAGCCACCAATGTCCCTGACTCCTTTGACAGCATCTTTACAATAACTGATGAGAACAAACTGGAACCTGTTAGAGATGAAACTTCAGAGCAGATCAGCAAAGCTCTGTCTGCCGAGCCAGCCGGTGACACGTGAGCAAAAACAGCCCAGACAATCACAGGACACAAAGACAGAAGAGATCTCACAAGCTGATGTGCCTTCAAGGGGACTAAAGCCTAAAGGTATTGGGCTTAAGTCCTCCAAAGCCCCGCAAGAAAAAAAAAACACATATCAATAAAAATTCTTGAAATGACTTTATCTCTTTAAAAGTGCCATTTGTTAAAATATATATATATATACATATACACACACACACACACACACACACACACATATATATAGTATCTAAGGAAACAACAACCTGTACTCACTTTGGGGTCCTGAATGAAAATAAGCTATTTTAGCAGAAGCATTTGAAGGTCTTCCCTCTGAGTGCAAATCAGACAACAAAATTTGACCCAATTTCGGGACGAGAATAGGCCGTTTCTTTTTGCATCTTGTGGTACAGACTGGCCTTACCGTTAGCAGCAAAAACAATGAGTGTACTGCCTTTGTAAACTAGATAGATCGCTGAAATAGCCATTTTAGGAAATGCTAAAAATCTAGCGTCTTTAAATAATGAACGGGTAGTGATTGCCATCCTTTCAGGATACATCTTAGCACCATCTTACTTTCTTTGTTGGGGAAATAGCAAGACAGAGCAGCTGAGGGGAAGAGTAACTAAGTTTCAAATTATAGTTCATGGAACCCTGGAAATGAGCCCAACAGTATGATGTAAGATATCAAGTGTACAGCCAAGATGGGACAGCCAAGTGTTTGAAGGCGCGCTGCCTTTGGAGCTCTTCATGTCAGGCAAGCCCGATCCTGGCCAATTTTAAAAGCTATTTCATATGACACCTGTGGGGGACACACCACCATGGTCATGCACTCAGTGTAGACAAGAGAACCATGGTGTTTCAGACACGCTAGGCAAGTTGAGGTTGCCACAGAATTCCCAGGAGTTGAACAGAATTGAAACTCTCCTATCTAGGCTATCCGGCTGCAACAGGGAAACAGGGCAAAGACGCTGCTTGTGTCTGCTTCCCGGAATGCATTGCCCAATGCATCAGGTCCCAGGGGTAACCCCACACTCTTGCTCTCCATAGATGCCTCACTGCTAGGGCAGAACCGTAGAGACGGCCTCTGTCCTTCCTCCTGAAATTGTACGGTAGCCTCGTGCACGTGTGATCATGTTTAACCAGTGTAGATGCCCTCTTAGAGGTTGCGCATTTAGAATAAAAAGGAGGAGGGTCTGCACCCCTGAGAATAACAATATCTGTGGGATTATTAGCACGTGATTGGCTCTAGATATGGAACAAATCCCAGTTAAAATCTTTTTTCTAAGCCTAGTAAGCACAGCCTAGAAAGTCTCTTTTATACTAACCCTACTGAAGGTGGCCACCAAAGATGAATTAAAAAGTGAAGGTCCGTTGCAAACGAACATCTTCAGACTGAAAAGCACCTCGAAGGCTCCTGCCATCAGAAAGCCCGGCTGGGGTGGGGGGAGCCACACCCAGGCCATTACGAGTAAATGAGGGAAAGGCGCAGGTGGGTGAGGCCAGAGCAGGATTCAGCTCTCCCGGCCCCCAGCCCCGCACTCCGACCACAGAAATGAATTTCCCCTTCAACCAAGGAATAAAAAAATAATTGGATTCCTCTAAGTCTTATTAAGGTGTAACTTGCAATTCAGAAGAAAGTGTATATTTGACTTTGTTCCTCATCTCACCCAGGGGGATGAAAATGAAATAAAAGCCTAGAGCAAGGATGCAGGCTCCGGGCTCTGGTCCCTCTTCCTCTCCGGCTGCACTGTGTTTGCGCTGCCGCAGCAGATAAAGGGACGGGAGCGCGCTGCAGCGCCGGCTGAATACAAAACCGAAGCCGCCTCCCCCTCCCCCTCCCCCTCCCCCTCCCATAATTAATCTTTTCTGCTTCCCGCAGGAACCATCCCCTGCAGCGTTCAGCATTTGGCTGGGACTTTGACTTTTCCGTCATCACCGTCACTATCTTTGTTTCTGGGAAAGAAGGAAAACACATCCGTGGCACATGGGCCCTGCATGTGAGGGCAGCTGGGCTTGGAACACGCCGCGTCACATGTAAGACTCATGTCGCTCTCCCCCCTGCCCGTGTGAGCATCACTTCCAGCCCCAAGGAACTCTGGAAAGGCAACGCCAACCTGCATTCCTTCTAAGATTATACGCTCGATGTTTGTAATAAGTACGATGACTCCCTAATGAGTGGAATACTTTTTTATAAAGCCACCAAAAAGATCATGCTTGTGTAGATTCTCCCTGTATGCGCCGAGAAGAAACCAATATTTCTGAACTCCTTTCCCCTTCACTGGTGTGGTTTCCATGGCAACCGTAGCAGTCAGCCAGGCAGTTACTCCCTCCCCCGTTACATAATATTATCCGATGCTTAGTTACTCCTGAACAAACGTGCGTATGCAGTAGCCTTTTGTCCATGTAATCAAGCATATCTGCTTTGATTTGATTAAACAGGGGACATCGGCATAAAATCATTTATGGGGACGTGCTTCGCGCCTGTAACTCATCCGGAAAGGGACGTGCTGTGTGTTTGCCAAGGAAGAGGACGGTGCACGCGGAGTCGCGGGGACAGAGGCTGGCCCTGCTGATACGATACGGGGTGACGGATTAGAGGAATTAAGATGGGGAGGATACGGATTTGGAAACCAGCGCAGTAATATTTGAGGTGAAGTTGCAATAGTTGTGATCTTGCACCTCCTCCTCCTCCTTTTTATAAAAAACAAGAGTGGACAGCTCAGATTCTCAGGAGGTCTGTACGTGCTGGGAAAGTACTTCAAGAAAAGAATGCTTGCTATTAAAATTCCCGTTCCAGTAAGGAACATTATTTCCCATGTTAGCAGCGGGCTCAGTTGCGCGATTGCTATTGATTTACAAGTTATTTCTAGAACGTAATGGACAACCCGTTCTCCATGACCCCGAGGCTTCCATCTTTTTATAATAGTTGCAGCATTAGGTGATTCTTTCATTCTACCTCCGACTCCTTTCTAGCACATGGCTTTCTAGAAAATTCTTTTTTCCCCCCATTTTGTCGCGGTATAACTGACGATTAAAAGTCGTCTATGTTTAAAGTGAACAACCTGATGATTTAATACACGTATTATGCATATTCTGAAATAGTTGCCACGATCAAGCTGATTCATGTATCCACCACCCAGCATAGTGACTGCCTTTTATTTTTTTATTGTTTTTGAACACCTGAGTGTTTTATCCATTAGTTTTGCTCATTGGAAAAACACACAACTTTCGGTTATTTTCCAATGAGCAAAAAGGATGGGTAGAGTTCTCAGACATAAATAGTGCTTGTTGAGACAAAATGGTTTTAAGAAATACCAATGCTTGATTTTACCCCTAGGAAAGGTCCACTGTCTACGCACACAGCGTGGCCCTGAGGAATTTATTTTCCCCTTCCTTTCTTCTTTCCTTCCTTCCTTCCATTGGTCTGCCTGTTTAAAATAATTAGTGCTTTAGATAAATATTAAAAGAATCTATTGAGAAGTAAATTGAATCCATAGGCTGTTTAAATAAACACCGAAACAAATATTTGCATCATTATATAACCTCTTTAAGTGAGTTTCTGCTTTGTCCTATTCAAGTACATTCTTATTAAATACATGTTGATACTGTGCAGAATGGTTTTAGAAAAAAATCACTTATTTTGAAAAAAAAAAAGATAAGCTACAAGTCCATTAAAACTGCCCCCAAACCCACCCCTCAAAATAAGGCATTGTGCCATTTTTATGCAAAAGTCAATAGCATTTAACTAGAGTTGAGAAAGGGACTTCAGTCTCCCTAAATAATCGTAGTTCTAACTTGGTCTGAAACTCCTCTCTTCCTCCACTTCCTGCATCTGTTGATTCTGTCCCACTCTGCCCTGGCTCGTCACTGCCTTATTTCAGCATCCTAATTTTTTTTTTTTTTTGGTATGTATTTCTTAGTCTTTGCATGTTAAAAGCTCAAAATTGACTTTTCCTACTATGGTGGAGGCTTCATCTCCCTACAATATTGCCCCTCTCTCTCCTTTCCCTTTCCCTGTTCCTAACCGCTTTGAGGTGGCTGGGCCAGGCTCACGCCTGTAATCCCAGCACTCTGGGAGGCCGCGGCGGGAGGATCGCTTGACGTCAGGGGTTCGAGACCAGCCTGAGCAAGAGCGAGACCTCGTCTCTACTATAAATAGAAAGGAATGAATTGGCCAACTAAAAATATATAGAAAAAAATTAGCCGGGCATGGTGGCACATGTCTGTAGTCCCAGCTACTTGGGAGGCTGAGGCAGGAGGATTGCCTGAGCCCAGGAGTGTGAGGTTGCTGTGAGCTAGGCTGGAGCCATGGCACTCACTCTAGCCTGGGCAACACAGTAAGACACTGTCTCAAAAAAAAAAAAAGAAAGAAAGAAAAATTATCCGGGTGTCACGGTGAGCACATGTAGTCCCAGCTACTCGGGAGGCTGAGGCAGGAGGATCACTTGAGCCTCAGGACTCTAGCCCAGGTGACAGAGTGAGATTCTGTCTCAAAAAAAAAAATCCTATTGGAAGAAGAAAGAATAATGTAGACGTGCAAGACACCTGCTGTTTCCATCAGCTCCCTTTGTCTGTTTCCTTCTTCCTCCTCCCCTTCCTTCCTCCCCCTCTGGGCAACACACCCTCCCACCCCACTCACTTCTTAATAGAAGATTCTCCCCTCTTTGCCTCCAGTAGGTGCTCTAGCTTGTATGTTTCCATCACAGCCCTGTCACTCACAACTTTGCAGCTGTCCATCAGTCTCCCTCCATCCACTTACTGAAAACATCCTTGCAGGGTCCCACCGTGTCACTCCAGGACATGGGTCTGCAGCAGTGAGCAAGGCCACCGAGGTCCTGCCCTGAAGCTTCCCCTCCTCTAGCTTGTGTTTCTCTGTATCCTTTGTGCCTTGAAAAATGTCCCATCCATCGTACACACTTAATATTTATTTGTTGAATTGCTTTTAAAAACTTTCAGTTTTAATACATGGTATTGCTTGAATTTGAGAAAAATACAAACAGACAACAACAACAACAAAAACTTATCCATCCTCTGACCAGCCAAAAATTAACACCATCGTGTTTTTAGGTGCATGTTTTCCAAACAAAATGTTTTTGGATAGTAACATAAACCTTTCTTTAAAAATGGGATCGCACGACACACTGTTTTCGTACTCAAACCATTCACAAGCATCGCCATCAGCACTCCAATGGCTTCATGTCCTGTCGGAATAAATGTCTCTGAACGAGGAGACGTTCAAATGGGTCAGGTGACTCTTTAGCAATTTCTGCCTTGAGTCTGGCTCTATAATGTTTATAGCTGCACTAGCAGTGAAGTCTTTGCGGACTTTTCCCGCTGGTCTGGAAACAAGAGCAAGAGCAAGAAATAACACAGGAAGCTGATTCTCCGAAGACAGAGCTCAGTTGCGAGAAAAAGGCAGAATTAGTCATGCCTTGCCTGCCTGTGATTTCTAATCTAAAGTTTCCATTTGCAGTCACCCTGACACCTTGAGGGTCTGATATATAAACACCTTTTTAATTTGAGTAGTATCTGATTTTGCATTCAGAGAAGATTTGCATTAAAAACAGATTTTAGAGTATAGAATCTGGAGTCAGATATCTTGGCTCTCAAATGCTGATCTAGGTGCTGGGGAACCTTTAGACAGGTTATTAAATGTTTTCTATAAAATGAGAGTAATAATAGAAGATTAATTGAAATAATGCATATCTAACATTGAATAAACATTATTGCTGTAACCTCTCTCTTTCTCTCTCTTTCTCTCCATACACACATAGCCCGGATACACCAAGATCACACACTGATCTCTTCTGGATAATTTTTTAGGTATTTTTCCCTGAAAGTAATGCCATATTAATTACATCCATGCTTTGGACTCCGCCCCCACCACCTTTTACTGGAATGTTTTCCACTGGCTGGATATCTAATCAGCTCATTCTTTCCCCTGTAATTCTCTGTAATTTACTTGTCTTCTGGCATAAGTGATTTCCTCCCCTTTTAAGCCTCAACGTTTGCCGCACTTAGAATTTTGGTAGTATCCACTTTGCCATTGTTCGGCCGTACAATCACGTAGGAGAAAATTTCAATCCTTAATAGTCCTAAATGACCCTAATTTGGGGGCACTTCTATGATAAATTTTACTGGGGGAGTTGAAGTGAAATTTAATATGGAGAATTGCAAAGTAAGAATATAAAAAGCGTGGACGTTGTTACCCTTACCCTACTTCCCTTTGACTACTCAGAATTTTGCAATTCAGTGCAGTAGGGAAACACAATGTACGCAGCTAATGACAACTCAGGGACTGCCTTATCTGAGACTCCAAAACCACTAGGTGGAATGATCTAGTTTTCATACGCTCCAGTAGGAAACCCAGAAATTAGACAGAAAAGAAACAAAGCTGACCCTTCAAAACGTGAAGGCTCTGAGTTAAAAGAGCCTCAGGCAGCCAGTGCCCCTGCGTCAAATGGAAGGGACCACAAAGGGTAGCAGGGGACGGCAGAGGAGACTGCCTGTCTGAATTCCCTTTTCATCTTCTCCGGGGCTGCACCGCAGTTCCGGCGGCCTCTGGGCTGGGCTGCGTTAGTTAGAGAAAGGACTTGGGCTTAGTCTGCTCTTAACAAATCAGAATGCTTTGCTGAAATGTTTGCTTTAGCCTAAGAAACAACCGTGAGTGAATATTATGGGTATTGTGTAGTATGGAATTTCTCTGGCTTCAGCATGGCTCTTTACGATCTAGTTCATTAATATTAACCATGGCAATGTAATATCAACATGTGGGTGTTTCTACTCACTTTAAAATATATGGTTTTAATTTCACCAAAGACTATCCTGTTGAGGTGAATCGTGCCCGAACACCTCAGGGAGGATAAATAGGAAATTTCAAATGGTTTCTACAACATCTTGTTTCTGCAGAACATGTTGGCTACATTGGAAAACTGGATGCAGAACTTATCATAGCATTTATCCACCTCCTCGCCCTGCTAGGTTTGGGGAGACACAGGTTCTACTGAGAAAAGGAAGGTTGCCTTGTCTGTCCGGCTGTGGTCACTGCACCTATCTGACACTGACAATATCTGAAATTATTTGCCTTTTAATAATGTGCAAAGAGATAGTGTAAGAGGCCCACACTAGAATATGGTTGAATCACAGAATTATATATATATATATATATATATATATATATATATATATAAAATATAAGAAACAACCTCCCCTGGCTAGCTTCATGGTTTTATCACACAGTGTAGACACAGATTTTCTCTATCATAATTGATTCTTTAAAACTCAAGTTTGGGCCGGGCAAGGTGGCTCACGCCTATAATCCTAGCACTCTGGGAGGCCGAGGCGGGTGGATAGCTCAAGGTCAGGAGTTCAAGACCAGCCTGAGTAAGAGCGAGACCCCGTCTCTACTATAAATAGAAAGAAATTAATTGGACAACTAAAAA
>CAUYRT010023672.1:0-41954 GCA_963574885.1 Lepilemur ruficaudatus
ATTGCAGTAGGAGAAAGGATATTAGGTTAATTTGGGATGTTTTCATTTTGAGGTATCTGTGTGAAAATTCAGGTAGTCAGGTGATTTATGAGTAGTTTAAGAGGGAGATACAAATAAGGAAGCTATCTTTGGGGATTAAAAGCTGAGGACATGAAGACTAACAGGAAGTACCAGGAAGAGAATGTAGAGAGAGAGAAAATAGCCTATGGCCAATTCCTGATGAATACCAATTTTTATTGTCAAATTAAAAAGAGAAATAGATGGATAAAGAATCAGAAGGAAACTGTTCTATAAAGATTAGCAGAAGAAGCAGAAAAAGTGAGCAGCCTCAATACAAGGAAAGTAGTCAAGTAGTAGTGTTATGTGTAGTCAGTAAACAACACATAACATTGAGGCTTGAACAGTGTTTGTTGATTTCATTGTCATGGTCATGGTGTTTATGTTTATTTTATGCTTAAAGCTACTTCAACAAAGTGGCCATGGGGAGGAGGCATAATTAAGATTCTTGACAATAAGTGCCTGGTGACAAAGTGGAGATAGTAGCTACTGTCAGTGACTCTTGAAAAAAGTTGAAAATGGGAGAAATATCTGGAGAAGTTATGGGATTCATGGAGATTATTTTCCCCCCAACATGAGAGACTAGTAAAAGTTTCCCATAATGTGAAAGCAGATTGTGGGAAAACAAAAAACAGATGGCAGAGTTGGCTTTTTGTACAATAGTAGATGAATAAAATCTTATTCCACTGACATGGATTTAAGAAGAAAGGCTAGGTGCTGATGTATTTCATAGGTTATTTTCCCTCTTGTATTTGGTGATGGGAAATTGAGGAAATTACAATCTGTTGATTTATGTTTTCTCTGAAGTAGAATCGTAGCTGTTTTGTTTGCATGATTGTGTTTATTGGTGTTGAGAGTCCAGTTCTGGACAGGAACCATGAATTTAGGAATTAGCAATTATTCCGGTTGTGTATTTTTTTTCCTTCTCATTGTATAAAACTGTTAGGTGCGAACATACAGTAGAGTGGTGGCTTGTCTAGATGGGAATATAGCCAAATGACATGAACATAGATAAATGATAATTTAGATTGTTCTCAATAGAGTTACTGAAATGACAGACTTTGGAATGTAAGTTAGATAGAAGCTGAATGGGGCTGATATTTAGAAAAAGTAAATGGATTAATTGGCTTGTGGTTTTAAAAATTTTGAGTGAAGTAGACATTAGAAATTAGAGTGAGTTGAAATTGAGAAGTCAAGGGTCACCCAAGGGAACACAAAATTCGTGCAGAATATGGCATGTTCACGGTGGAGGCTGGCTTTTGAATGTGAAAACTTTGAGTTCTTTGGAATGACCTGTTAGGTCATGATGTAATATATACTTCTTAAAAGTTACTGCTTTTCGTGAGTTAATGCTATGTTGCATTTTTGTGTGTATTTCATAAGGGACATTAGTCTGTAGTTGGTATGTAATTTATTTTTATTTTTTAGAATGTCTAGTATTAAATTGACATTGGTCTTATAAAATTATTAGAGAAGATTTACTTCCTCTCTTTTCTAGAGATTTTGCATAAAATTGGTCTTATTTCTTCCTTTGATGGTTGACAACTGAAACTATGCGGACTTGGGGTTTTATTTGTAGGAAGATTTTTTAAAATCCAATTAAAAATATATAGAGAGTTATTCTGATTATTCCAACTTCTGTCTGCTTTGATTAATTGTGTTTTTATACACATTTATCCATTTCTCTAGGTTGTCCAATTTGTTGTTATAAAGGTGTTTCTTATCCTTTTCATATCTATAGGTTCTCTAGTGGTAATTCTCTTTTTATTTCTAATATTAAAATTCTCTCTCTTGATTAATCTAGCTACAATTTTGATATAATTTTTTATCTTTTCAAAGAAACTGCTATTTCTTTTTAAATCTCTCTATTGGTTTTTAATTTTACTCATCCTTGTTCATTATTATTACATCCTTTGTTCTATTTAGTTTGGGTTTATTTCGTTCTCCTTCCTAGCTTCTTAAAATAGAATTTATAATTCATTTATTTCAGACTTTCTACTCTACCATAAACTTGTAAAATGATTATTTTCTAATAATCATGGCTTTTGCTGAATTTAATAATTTCCAATATGTTGTATTTGCCTTTTTGTTCCATTTATAATATATTTTAACCACCCTTATTATATCCCATCAAAACAATGTATTATTTAGAAGTATATTTTTTGATTTCCAAATATTTGAATTTCAAAGTATAAGTATGTTTTTGAATTCTAATAGGTATGAGAATACAAATATTCTAATATTTCCAAATAAATTCCAAGTATTTTTCCAAATATCTGAATTTTCTAAATATTTTTGTTCTGAGAACATTCTTTTTACTATTTCAATCCTGTTGAATTTTTTTATTCTTATAATAACATAAAAATGTGAAAAGAATATGTGTTCTCCTTTGGGGGGATACAGTATCCCATAAGTATCAATCAGGTATAGGTGGTTAATGACATTGCTTAGATTAACAGTCTTTGTAGATTAAATTCCTTTTGTCTAGCTTTTCTGTCAAATTCTGTGAGTGGTGCTAAACTTCCCAACTATAACTGGAAATGTCGGCGTCTTCATTTAATGCTATTAATTTTTATTTCATGTATTTTGAAGTAGCCTGTTATTAATGGAAGCACACTGCTCATTGTTATGTCTTTTTGACGAATTCACCCTTTTATCATCATGAAAAGTCCTTTTTCTCTGCTAATATACTTTTCAATTTAGTGGTCTGTTTTATGTTATTTATGTAGTCACTCCAGCCTTCTTATGCTTAATGATTGCATAATACATACTTCGTATCCATTTTCTTTTAACCTGTCAGTCTCTTTATATTTAAAATGCATTTCTTGCAGTCAATATGCAGTTGGCTATTACATTTTCATCCATTCTGACAATCTGTTTTGTGGTCCATTAACAGTAAATAGTAATTATTGACATAATTTGATTTAATTCTACCATTTTGCTATTTGCTTTCTCTTTGTCCCTCCATATTTTCTTAGTTTGGTTCCTTCTTTCTTGCCTTTAAAAATTTGAATATATAGTAGCATTCTATTTTATTTTACCAATCAGACGTGTGTCTGTATCTCTTTGCATTATTGTTTTACTTCTCGCTGTAGTGAGAAAAGTATTTACTTGTAACTTTGCCTAGTATTTTCTTAGAGTTAATATTTTCCTACTTTACAAATGATGTAGGAGTTTTAAAAAGTAATTTTATCTTCTTCTGGCTTTTATGCTGTGTATACATATTACATGCATATATATTGTAATATATATGTAATACATACATAGTACGAACTCCACAAGACAGTGTTATAATTTTTCTTTCAATAACCTGTTGTATTTCAAAAAATTTTAAGAAACATATTTGCACAGATATTTACAAAGGTATTTACCTTGCTCAATGGTTTTTATTTCTCCTAAAATTCTGGGCTTCCATCTGGTATTGACCTCCTTCAGGCTGAAGATTTTGCTTTACTATACTAAGGTACAAACATGCTGACAACAAATTTGCTTAGTTTTGTTTGGTTTGTAAAGGTCTTTATTTTCCCTCATCCTTTAAAAATGTTTGTGCTGGCTGGAGAATATGGCTGGACATTATTTTGTCTTTCAGTGCTTGAAGATATTATCACACTGTCTTCTGGTCTCCAAAATATATTTGAAGATATCAGCTGTCATTCAAATCTCTGTTCATCTTTATAAAAACTGGAAACATAACAGGGTTTTAGTTAGGAATAAATTAAGATAAAGCATTCATATCAAGTTTACATTTGTTTGGCTCATACTATTAATTTGCTAGAAGATTTCACAGAACTCATGAAAGCTGTTATACTCACAGTCTGATTTATTACAAGGAAAGAATACAGATTAAAATCAGCCAAAGGAAGACATACAAGGGGCAGATTCCAGGAAGTTTCCAAACACTAAGCTCCCTGTTGCCCTCTCCCCATGGGGTTATGGACAGTGTTAACTTCTCCTGGCAAGGATGAGCGACAACACACACCAAGCATAGTAGACCAGTGAAGCTTACCCAAGCCTTGCTGTACGGAGCTCTTATTGGGGCTACATGGTCCATGGCCCACATGGCTGAGCTATACCTCAATCCCCACTCTAGCTCCTCTGGAAGTTGCGTTCATACTGCCTGCCTCAAAGCCTCCCCCAGCCCCAACCCATGAGTCATACCGCTAGACTTTCTAACATGATCCAAAGATCTCAGGCAAACACAGACATTCCTATCAAACAAGACATTCCAAGGGCTTACAGATCACCACTCTGATGCTAGGGCAAAGGCTAGACGGGCAAAGTTAAATTCTTTACTACACAATTTCTCTCTCTTTCTCATTTTATTTCTGATCAGTATTTACATGTTTTATATCTAGAACAAGGATTTTGGCATCAATATAGTGAACCTATATCATTAACTATTTAGTAGTCAAATGTGCAATCTGTTGAAATTTATCCTTGCTAAACTTTGTGATATTTTTATATACCATTATTAGGTTGTAAAAATAATTTTTTTTTTTTTACTTTTAGATGTGAGAAGGGGACTTAGTTAGGCAATCTGGGATACACCTAGGCTAAGATAAATTGATGAAAAGGAAGTAGGTATCTGGGTTTCCAGCAGCAGGTTAAGTACTCTAAAAGTGATTTAAGCAGTGGAGTAAAATGGTTAATTCTAAAATCTGGGGAAGATTGAAGTGAAACAGATGGTGGCAGTTATTTTTTTTTATGTCCACAGGAGATCAAAGGTAAAATTAAAAGTAATGGTATTTCTGTTTGTTACAATTTTTTGTTTGATAGTTGTTGCCAGAGTGAGATTGAGAAGTACAGCAAAAATACCAGCAAAGTTCATTAAATTTTCAGACAGGGCCAGCTACTTAAAATTATAGAAGGTTAGACTAAACAATTGAAAAATAATTTCCATTTATAAAATTTTATTACCTTGTTATACAGGGACAATTTTTGAAATTATAATTCGTCTATTTGCATTTGAATCCCACTTGCTTTCAGGAAAGTTTCTGCTTAAGACAATGCTCTTGACCAAATATTTGTTAAGTATGTACTATATTCCTGGGAATACAAGATGAGCAATTCAGATGAGATTTACAGATCTAAAATTACATGAGTATTAAAAGTTTTTGTCATTCATTACTTTATTTATGCTCTGAATATTTATTGAACATTTAATATGTGTTAAGAACTCTCATATTTCAGAGTTTAGTGACAAACAAGATGCATCACTTGCCTTATAAATTCCACCCCAGTAGGGAAGAGAAATAGACATAAACAACTATACCATAATGTGATGAGTATTATAATGAAAGCATTATGATAGAAGATCACAGGTGAATTCAATACATTCTGATACTGAACTTACTTCAAAAGTAACTGTTTCAATGAATGTTGTCTGAAAAGCCTCACATTTCTTAGCAAATTCTACAGTCACCTTCTCTGGTGTTTGCTGTTATCTAATGTATGCTACTTGATCCCAGCTTAACTCTACTAAAAACATCATCATTTTCAATTAACCAAAATGTGGCAAAGGTATACTGCTAGAAACATCTTTTGTGGTAGGAGCAAAATAGACAAACCATAGAGTGAAGAAGTCCAATTCAATTAATATTTGATAATCAATCAACATTTATTAAGTTGAGCTAAATAATGTCCCTAAGATTGTCAAATGATGCATTTGTTTAAATATCTGCCTCTATTCAAAGACACACACACTTTTGTGTGTATATAAAATAATGATTATATTTCAGTGGCTTTTACTCTGACCTTTTCAACACTCAGTAAGAATATCGTATCAACAATAATAAGTCTAGACAGTATTTTATTAAAGTTGATATCAGGGTTTTAAAAACTCTTGTTTGAAAGGTGTAGAAGAAGTGTGGGAGAACGTTTTTTCTTGGCACATGTCTATTTGAATTATATCACTGAAGCTAAACAATTATTTATCTTACTAATAAAACTCTCCTTTGTGGGTGTAATTCATTCTTTTGTTATTGGAAACAATATATAATTGAGACTGCTATTAAAGTCCCATAAAGTATTTATCAAACGTATGATGATACAATTAAAAATATCCAGTGTAGCTTAATTCCCTTTGCTGGTCTTTCCTCTATTTGTCCCTCTCGGTTACCATGACGCCTTCACTAGGGAGAACTAACAATGAATGTAAATGGAGCAAACAGGAATCTAAGTATGTTTTCCTCCATGAGCCTAAAATATTTATGACGTGTTTGAAGAGTATTTTTGTTGTTGTTTTACAGTAAAATTTCGATTGTATAATGTATGTATTTGTCTCCTATCATCATGAAGTTGTATGTATTCTGAAGCTTTTTGGATACATTTTTTCTCCTGTTTAGTAAAGATAAAAAACAATCTTCTGCCCATTTTATATAACACTGTACAAAATAATATAATTTGAACATACACTGAATTAGTCATTTTAATCACTATAAAATAGAAGTTTTCACTGTGTAAGTTTCTGTATTATACAGAAAAAAAGATAAGATACCTTAAATTAAAATCACATTCCCACAGAACAGTCTTTTCTTTGAATAGTATCACATTTCTTGCTGAAATGGCTTTTAGTGATGTCATTAAGTTTGTATGTCTATACTCTAGAATAGCTTCCTTAAGATTTAGAAGAACAAAAGCTCGTTATGCATAAATCTGTTGTTTACTTAATTTCTCATTTGAATCTGAGCTTATCAAATCACTCTACAAAATGTATTTTTATAACTACTGTAAAAGATTTTAAAAAGTAGTGAATATTTCATCTCACATACAGATGATGTACAATTTGAATCTCATTGAAAAAATTCTATGCTTAGTGAGAAATAGAAAAGTACTGAAACTCTTAGAGAATTTGAGCTTTAATCGTTAATATAATCAGAAAACCATAGATTAGAATGGCCTATGAACAAATTATTTGTATTTATTCTAGCACATAGCTAATCAAAGAACACACACTTGTAGGGTCAGCAACTATTTTAGCATGACTTTTAAAACTTTAAAGTCTTAAAAATGGGAAATATTCAAGCTTGCCAATAAAATATAAATTTGAATTAAAAATTGTATAAGATGAAAAATTAGACATACAAGTCTGTTTACATTTGTATGTAAAAGCATAGGTTAAATAGAAATCAGGCAAATAGTTACAAAAAAGTGGAACAAAAACTAGAGCATATCCCATTTGTTTTTTAGAATTTTGTTCCATCATTTATGTTGCTCCTGTCTTGGATACCACTGTTCATGCAAAACATGGTTACTGCATAAGCCAGGTTTTCCAGAGAAACAGAACCAATAGCAGATTTCTCTATCTATTTATCTATCTACCTATCTATCTATCTTGATCCATGTACTATTTATTAATAAGCATTGATTGGCTCATGCGATTTTGGAGGCTGAGACATCTGCTGTCTGCAAACTGGAGATCTGGGAAAACTGGTGGTATGATTCCAGTCTGAGTCCAAAGGCCTAAGAACAGAGGACTAGGTGGTATAAGTCCCAGTGACAGGGCAGGAGAAGACTGATGTCCCATCTTAATAGGCAGGCAGAAAGGGGAGGAATGCCCTCCTCCACCTCTGCTTTTTAAAAATTCAGGTCCTCAAGGGACTGGGTGATGCCCACCCACATTGAGGAGGGCAGTCTACTTCACTGAGTCCACCAATCCAAATGCTAATCCCATGGCAATGCCCTGGCAGACACACTCAGAAACAATGTTTAAGCTGAGCACCCACAGCCCACTGTAGTGGACGCATGAATTAATCATCAGTTACCCTCCTATCCTCATTCTGGAGTCATCAGCAGAATTCCTTGGGTCCATTATTTCCTAATAAGTTAACTTATTTCATTTAAATGTCCACCCAAAGTCACTTCAGTAGCATATACTTTACTGAAAATTCTCTGTAAAATATTGACCTACCACTTACTTTATTTAATTTTTTTTTAACAAAACACTTGTAATCATCTTGCATATTATGCCTGAATTTGCTTATTTAGTCATTGTCTGTCTCCCAACAGGGAATGTAAACTCTCTCCAAGTAAGGCTTTTGTTTATTTTTGTTCCATGGCAACCCACTCTGGACCTGACTGAGGTACTCCATAAATATCTGTAGAGTGAATGAACACATTTGTGGTTGAGTGAAAGATACAATTCTTTTCTCACCCAGGCAGAAAGCTCCCTTCTACTGAAGGATTTATGATTCAACTTTTCCAAACTAGCTACCCATTTTCCTGGTGCTGTTATTTCAAAACCAAATGTCACCTCCACTGCGTGTCCCTAGAGATTTCACTGTGCTTCTCAGTAAAATCTTTCCAATCAGCTTGGACTTGCCTTCCATCCCTATCCCACATTTCTGCAAGTTGTCAAAAGGGTCTCAATGTATTTGGTCTTAGAATTCCCTGACGGTGTCTGCTCTGCAGGATCGAGTTTGTTCTGCCCCTGTGTCCAATTTTTAGAGGGCTTTGAGTTTCTGGGTTTAGGCCTTCACTGCTGAAGTAAATAAATACAATTTTGCCACTCTTCGGTATAGTGCTTCAGAGCTTCAAAATATTTTTGTTTAGTTAAAAAAATATAGCTATAATGTGCTTATAATAATTAAAAATTTAAAAAATATATACTTCATAAACTGGGAAGTGACTTTTGTTATCCTTGATAACAATTCTTCTTGCAGTTATCTTTTGGGAAAGGCAGCTATACTCTGACTCTGAGAAAAAAACAAGCTCTCTCTTTACTATTTTTTATCAGCGAAAACCTATTCTATAATGTGGAAGATCCACCCTAAATTCCTAAAATATTCCATTGATCATCTTCCCAAATATTGCATGCAAGCATTTCCCTAATTACAGTTCTTACGCCTCTTGAGATAGACAAACATATCCTATCCTTAATTTAATTTAACCTACATTGCTTAGACCCTGTCATGTATGGGCAACATCTTTAATAAATAGAGATAACAATGAAATAATAATATTAACATATATTGTATTCTTAATAAGTTGTAGACTTCATGTGTTTAAGACTTAATAAATGTTATCTTATTTACCCTCACTAAAATATATGGGCAATAAGAATTTTACTGATGAGATAAGGAGGGATAAAATAATCAAAGAATTTCAAAAGCAAGCAGTCCTTAAGTGGTTAATTGAATCTAATTTCTCTTCTCCACTATGTTAATGAAGCATTCCTTGCCCTGTTCCTGTAATTCATTCAATCAGCACAAATCTAAATACCTCATTCTTGCAAGCTCACATTTTAATGAGTTGCCCCAAGAATCAGAAAAGATGATGTGTGTAAACCAGCCCCCATGTATGGGGAAGAAGTAGCTTTGACTTTGGCATTCCATTGGCTTCTCCCTTGGAAAAAGCAAACAAAGGAAGAAAAGGTGTTAGAACATCTGCCCAAGATTACTTTCCCTTTTGAGGAACTTAAGGAGAGCAAAGCAAGCCCAATTGCCTTGCTTGTAAGTGCTGGTTCTGCTCATCTATAATGGTTCCAAATGGATGCATTCTATCATTCAGCCTCAATTGGAAAATTGTGCAAAACTCTGGGAAAATCAAAAGAACATTAAAACTTCAAATTGAGCTCGTGAAAGAAAGGAAAGCATTCAGTCTGAATATTTGCCATCTGAGAGCAAATTTTCAGCAAGATCTCTCATTTCTTTTTTGTCTTGGCAAAACACTGGTTGCATCAAAGCAAGAAACTTTGTCTAAACCAGTACTTTGAAAGGCATTACTCAGGAAATGTATAAATAAATAGATGCACATGTTTTCTTCCATAGACATCAAAGCTTGGGGCATTAGGCACTAAAATTATACCATTTACAAACTGAATCATCAATGGCTATTCATAATAGCAAAACATTTTAACTATTCTAAGGTACTATGAGTATGTTAGATGAGAAGTTTGATCAAAATTAAAAAAATAAATCTATATCACGATCCTTTTCCTAGACTACAGACTGAGGGGTATTCATCCACAATAACTCTAAAAACAAACTTTGAAGAGTTTAAATAATTTGCTTCTTTACAGCCCTCACATTAACAAATATATCTGATTAATGCAACTGATGTATTAAATTAACCCTTTTATCATTTATTCTATCTTTAGAACCATTTATGTGAATAAGTTTAAATATGAGGATCACCATGCCTCATTTGATTTATTATTTAAGAGTTTACTCTTAAATTCAACAAACTGCTTTACTTACTGGTATGTGTTTAGTATTATGTTAGACCCTGAGAATACAGAGAATAGTAAGAAAAGATATCTAAACTAAAAAATGTTTGAATTGTAGTGTGAGAGAGAGAGATGGAAATCAACCTGCATAATAATCTGTTGCAGGTGTATATCAGACAAGCTGTGATAACCTCTGTTTTAAACTAAATATGTTTATTACTGATTTCACACTATATTACAAAGCTATAGTAATCAAAACAGTACTATACTGGCATAAAAACAGACACATAGACCAATGTAACAGAATGGAGAGTCCAGAAATGAACCCGTACTAATTTTCAACAGGATTGCTAAGAATACATAATGGGGAAAGGATAGTCTCTTCAATAAATTGTGTTGGAAAAACTGTATATTCACATGCAGAAGAATGAAATTGGATCCTCATCTTACAATATATACAAAATCAGCTCAAAATGGATTGGAGATTAAGGACCTGAAACTGTAAAACTACTGGAAGAAAACACAAGGAAAAAGTTCCATGACATTGGTGTTGGCCATGATTTTTTGGATATGACCCATAAACACAGGCAACAAAATCAAAAATACATAATTTGGATTACATCAAACTAAAACATTTCAGTGCAGCGAAAGAAATAATTGACAAAATGACAAGGCACTTTGTTAATTGGGAGAAAATATTTGCAAACAATATATCTGATAAGGAGTTAATATCCAAAATATATAAGGAACTCGTATAACTCAGTAGTTCTAAAAAATGAGCAAAGGACCACAGCAGAAATTTTTTCTAAAGAAATTTTTTCAAATGACCAATAGCTATTTGAAAAAGCGTTCAATATCACTAATCATCAGGGAAATGTAAATCAAAACTTCAATGATATATCACCTCACACTTGTTAGAATGGCTATCATAGAAAATACAAACCATAATGTGTTGGTAAAGACGTGGAGAAAAGGGAACCAATGTGCAGTGTTATTGGGAATGTAAATTGGCACAGCTATTATGGAAAATAGCATGAAGGATCCCTAAAAATTAAAAATAGAACTATCATAAGAACAGTAATCCCATTTATGGGTATACACCTAAAGGAAATGAAAGCGGTATCTTGAAGAGTTACCTGTATTCCCATGCTCATTGCAGCACTGATAAAGCAATTGTAATATATAGATAAAATAAAATAAATATGTAAATAAAATATTATTCAGACTTAAGAAAAAGACAACATGGATGAACTTGGAGTGTGTTAACTGAAATAAGCCAGGCACAGAAACACAAATACTGCATGCTCTGAGTCTTATGTGGAATCTAAAAAAGTTTATCTCACAGAAGCAGAGAATATAATGATGGTTACCAGGGGGACGAGGATATGGGGAGATGTTGATCAAAGGGTACAAAGTTTTAGCTATATAAGATGAATAAATTCTACAGATATAATGTACATGCTGACTATAATTAATAATACTGTGTTATATACTTGGAATTCACTGAGAGAATAAATAGATCTTAAATGTTCTCATCAGACACACAAAAATGGTAAATATGTGAGGAAATGGTTCTGTTACTTAGCTTGACTATAGTAATTATATCACAATGTATATGTCTATCAAGACATCATGTTATATACCTTGAATATATATAATTTTATTAAAACTTAAAATTAGAAAAATAATGTGTTTGGCCTTATAGTTATTTGTCACCTCGTAGAAACAATCCACTGGAACAGAAATACAATTGGGCTATACATAATTGGTACTAAAGGGACTGGCCATGTTTTAGGGGATGGTCTTGAAATAGAAGCTGTTCTCCAGTATCTAACTGCGGTAAGCACAAGGCTGTTCAGGTTTACATCTCAAAGAGCATGATTATGAAGAATACAGAGCATGAGTGGTGTTTAGGTAGACAATATATCATTCACATGACTCCCGCAGGCACTCACTGCTAATATCTAGAGAAAGAGGACTTAGAAGCCCAGTTTCACACATCTTGAGCCAGGGAAAGTCCATCACATCACTCAATCTGCACTATTTGGTGTGTGTTGTATAGGAAAACTCATTGTAGCAAATCTTTCTCAGAGAATCATGGGAAGAACCTCCTCAGAGCAATGAAATAAAGAGATGGTGGTGAGGGCATCTGCTATATAGTGGGAAAAAATAACACATAGTCCTTGAGCAATATGAGAAGTCAGAGGGGGATCAATTCTAAGGAGAAAGGAAGAGATCAAGTGTCTGCCGGAATCAAGGGGGATAGAGTAAAACTGTATAAAACTTTAGTTTGGTGAACTGTGAATGTTAGACCTGTAATGTATCTTCCACGGTACCTGCATAACAGTTAAACATGGCCATAGATAACACCCTACACTCTGATTGGACTGATTAGGACTTTTGACCCAAGTATTCACAGCACAGGACTCGAAATTCTTTCCAGCATTTCCAGCCTTAAATCAGCTTCAGTACCACCAGGGGGCAGTAAAAACATGGGAGGACCAACCTCATTAAAAAAATGGTAGGTACTTTTCATTCAAAGAAATACTATGCTACTATTAAAAATGATGTGGTAGAACATATTTATTAAACAAGACAGTGCCTAGAAGTTGAGTATAAATTATTATTACTACATTTAAAAAGCAGGATATGGGAGAGTGTGAAATGTGATCAGTTTTATTTTATTTGTGTATTATGCATCCACATATAACATCAGCATACATGCTCCAAACGAATAGAAGTACTGATTTCTGTATGGGAGGGTCATGTATTCCTTTTGCTCATACACATTTTCTAATGTTTTAACAGTGAGCATATATTACATAGATCAGAAGAAAAATAGTGAACGACAGCAACAGAAAGAATGTGTTCTTTTGTTTTGTTCTTCTTCTGGTTTAGTGTCTTCCAAGAAAGGAAATCCACGATTACTCTCCCTTTACAGCAAAGTGTCATTAGTGTCAGCAGCTAAGCAAGTCCTAATGTAGCTATTTCAAACTAATGCATGGAAATAGCCATTTTCCCCTACCTTTTCTTCAATTATACTCCTCGAGCCTGGTGCTGCTCACATCCGATTTAGCCTCCCCACCCTGCCATGAAATCACATGAAACAATCCATGATGTTAAGCAACATTCAGTAGCCACCGAACAAAAGAGACTCCGAGGACCTGCTGTAATCAGCAAACTCTTTCTTACTTTTCCCTCGGGAGTGCCGGTATCATGTAACAATGAACACGCAGAGCAGCAGCCTATATGTGGCTCTGGGTACGCTACGCAGGTCCTGGCATACGAAGGAAGAATCCAGTATTTTAAATAATAGTAAAGATGATGGAATATTTTAAGAGATATTTAATTTCTCTTATGAGAAAGCAATGAAATTAAGAGGCCAAACTAAAGTGGGATAAAAGCGAGATTCCCTGTAGGCTAAAAACTAATATAGATACAGGGATAATGCATTTGGTTTTCTCCTTTGTTTTAATTAAATCCAGCTCATCTTTATCCTCCATGGATCCAGCATTTTTTAAAAGTGAGGGTAAAACTTTCAAATTTAGAAGTAAATGCTAATTTTATAAGACATTAAACTATTTCTTTTTTTTATTTTTTGCATTTTCTTAGTGTCACTGTGAAACATTCTCTTCTGAAAAGTAATGTCATTTTTCAAGACATATAGATGCTTTTTCACTAATATATTAAGAATCTGTTTTGGAGAAGGCAAATGATATTATTTTTCTTCTACTTCTATGCTTATATAAATATTTCCTTTCTTTGATTTCTATTCATGGAGGAGTTTCTGGAAATAAAAGTTCTCCAACTAGGTGTTGGTGGCATTTGGAATATTTCAAAGATTCTACCTGGGATTTTAGTGAAGGCTGTGGAAATTATTCCCATATCGGGGAAGAAATGGAGAGAGCCTTGTCAATAGCAACTGCGCAAGCCTCTGACTGTTCCTATCAATCCAAGTATAAAATTAAATTTGGATTGTAGGTGACACCCTTTTACATTAAAGTGTTTTGTGTTACCTCCTTTCTTACATATGAGATTCACATATTCTTAATTTAGTTTTAAGTTTCAAATTTATTCAATTACTATGCTAGCTAATTAAATCATATAGATAATATATTAATAGAATAGTGGATAATCTCCCCCAACATAAAAAACAAATGTCACTGGAGAGCTTCTTTGAAAAGGAAGAAAGACCCTATGAGGCAGCTGAAGACTCTAAGACTGCCAACAAAATGAAAGCTGCATTTAAAAGAAAATACCAAGTCCTACTTAATTTATTGCGGGTTCATTGCAACAAGTGATTCACATTCTCCAAGCCCGCTTTGTATAATATGCGGCAACCGGCTATCTAACGAAGCCATGAAACCTTCAAAACAGCTTCACCACATGGAGACCAAGCACCCTGCATTAAAAGACAAGACTTTGGAATTTTTCAAAAGAAAAAAAATGTGAGCACAAAGAACGGAAGCCATTATTGAAGGCCGCCACGGTCATCATACGTGTTTGCACTGAGAGCATCATTCTTAGCGGCTAACAGCATGGCTAAAGCTAAGAAGCCCTTTACTATTGGTGAAGAGTTGATCCTGCCTGCTACTAAGGACATTCTCTGTGAAATTTTAGGAGTGGCTACAGTTCAAAAGGTGGCACGCGTTCCTCTTTTGGCTAGCACCATGACTAGATGGATTCATGAAATAGCAGAAGATATTGAGGCACAATTGTTAGAGAAGATTAATGAGTCACTATGGTACCCAATCCAGGTTGACAATTCTACTGATATCGACAAGGCAACAATGCTTATTTCTGTTCAATATATTTTTCAGGAGAATGTGCATGAGGATAGGTTATGCACACTTTTGTTGCCAACCAACATCACAGCTGCAGAACTCGTCAACTCTTTGCACGATTACATATCAGGACAACTGAATTGGTCATCTTGTGTTGGCATATACACAGACAGAGTGACTGCTATGACTGGATGGCTTTCTGGTTTCACTACTCAGGTCAAGAAGGTATGACCTGACTTCTGAATGTGAGTCTACACACTGTGATATCCATATAAAAATGCTGGCTGGCCAAAAAATGTCATCTGGGCTAAACAGTGCCACAAAAGCACTGAAAAGTCTGCTTCCATTTCTAACTTCCTATCTTTTCCAGGATGTGATTAAAATTATCAAACACACTAAAGCACATGCCCGTAACTCACCTCCATGCAGCTCTGTGAGGAGATGGACACAGAGCACACACATCTTCTCTTATATACAGAAGTGAGATGGCTTTCCAAGTGTAGATCACTGGCCAGAGTTTTGAGTTACGAGAGGCACTCCAGAGATTTCTTTTAGAAAAACAGTCACCACTGGCAGCACATTTCAGTGACACAGAATGGGCTGCAAAACTTGCTTACTTGCGTGACATATTTCAACCTGCTCAACAAACACAATCTGTCACTTTAGGGGGGAATAACAACAGTGTTCAGGTTGGCAGATAAAGTGGCTGCATTCAAAGCCAAACTGGAATTATGGGATGACAAGTGAACATTGGGATTTTTTGACGTGTCTCAAACATTAGCAGAGATTTTGACAGAGATTGAGTCAGGACCTTCTTTCTCCCAGCTGGTGCATGATCACCTATCTCAGCTTTTAAAACAGTTTGAGCATTACTTCCCAGCCACAAAGACCCCCAAACTGGGAAGCAATGGATCCTAGATTCATTTGCAAGTAAACCTGGTGAATCAACTTTGTCTGTGCTAGAAGAGGGTCAATTGCTTGAGATTGAACATGATGGGGGCCTTAAAAGTATGCTAGAGACAACTTCAAATTCCCATACATTCTGGATTAAAGTCAAGGTGGAATATCCTGAGATTGCCACAAAAGCACTGAAAGCCTGCATCCATTTCTAACTTCCTATCTTTGTTAAATAGGATTCTCTGCAGTGACAGCAACCAAAACAAGATTATGGAGTAGACTGGACATAAGCAACACACTTTGGGTGTCACTGTCTCCCATCACCCTCAGATGGGACTGTCTCGTGGCAGGAAAACAAGCTCAGGGCTCTCACTGATTCTTGATTCTGCATTATGGTGAGTTGTGTAATTATTTAATTATATATTACAATGTAATAATAATAAAATTAAAGTGCACAATAAATGTAATGCACTTGAATCATCCCAAAACCATCCCCCCTGCTCTCCATCCTTGGAAACTTATAGAATAATGCTCCTTTACTCCTAAATATTTCAGTACACATCTTCTAAAAAGGATATTTTCTTGTATTTTTAAGTTGGGAGAACTAGTTTGTATTTGTTTTTTTAAGTTGTGGGAAAAACACATAACATGAGATTTACCCTCTTAACAGCCTTTTTAAGAATATGCAATATTGTTAATTGTAAATAAAATGTACAGCAAATCTCCAGAACCTTTCCATCTTGTATGATTAAAACTGTATGCCCATTGAATGGCAATTCCTCTCTTTTCCTCCTCCCCATACCTGGAAACCACCATTCTACTTTCTGTTTCTGTGAGTTTAACTATTTTATGTAGCTCATATAACTGAAATCATACAGTATTTGTTCTTCTGTCAGTGACTTATTTCATTTAGTATGATGTCCTTAAAGTTCATTCACGTAGCATACGAAAGGATTTCCTTCTTTTTAATGTCTGAAAATATTTAATTGTGTGTATATACTACATTTTCCAATGAACATTTAGCTTGTTACCACTTCTTATTTATTGAAAATATTACTACAATGAGCATGAGAGTCCAAATATCTCTTTGAATTCTTTTAGATAAATATGCAGAAATGAAATTGCCAGATCACATAGTAATTATATTTTAAATTTTTTTGAGGAAGCTCCATACTGATTTCCATAGCAGCTGCAACATTTTACACTTCCACCAACATAAGGGTTCCGATTTCTCCACGTTCTTGCCAATACTTGTTTAGTTTTAGTTTTTTAAACAATACCCATCCTAACAGGTGAGACGTGAAAGTTTATTATAGTTTTGACTTATATTTCCCATATGGTTAGTAATATTTAGCACCTTTTCATATACCTTTTGGTCATTTGTATGTATTTGTTGGAAAAATATTTATTCAAGGTCTTTTTTCATTTTCTTTTTTCTTTGCTATTTAGTTATATGAGTTTCTTATATGTTTTGGATATTAATTTTTTATTAAATATATGGTTTGCAGACATTTTCTCTCATTCCATAAGTTTCTTTTTCAATTTGCTGATTTTTTGTGTGTGTGTGCAAAAGCTTTTTAGTTTGATGTAGTCTCACTTGTCTATTTTTTCTTTTGTTGCTTGTGTTTTTGGTGCCACATCCCGCCCCCAAAGAAAAAATCATTGCTAAGATGATATTATGAACCTCTTCCCCTATGTTTTCTTCTATGAGTTTTATAGTTTCAGTTCTTATGTTGAAGTCTTCAATCGATTTTGAGTTGATACAAAAATCAACTTTTTATTATTTGGTATAAATTAGATATAGTTTTCTTGTTGCCATTTGTTGAAGAGATTATCCTTTCCTATTTATAGTCTTGACACCATTATTGCACATCATTTGACTTTACCTTCATAAGTTTTTTTGGGGGTGTGGCCCTCCATTCTGTTCCATCAGTCTACATGTCTGTTTTTATGGTAGTACCCTACTGTTTTGATCACTATAGATTTACAATATGTTTTGAAATCAGAAAGTGTGAGACCTCCAGTTTTATTATTATTTTTCAAAATTATGTTGGATTTTAGGGTCCTTTGTGGTTCTCTATAAACTTTTGGATTCTTTTTTCTATTTTTGTAAAAAATGCTATTGTGATCTTGATAGTGATTAAATTGAATCTGTACATCACTTTGGGTAGTATGGACATTTTAATAATATTAAGTCTTCCAATCCATGAAGATGGGAAGTCTTTCCATTAATTTGTGTCTTTTTTTGTTTCTTTCAGCAATGTTTTATAGTTTTTGGTGTGTCTTTTGCCTCCTTGGTTAAGTTTATTTCAAAACATGTTATTCTTTTTAATGCTGTTGTAAATGAGATTATTTTCTTAATTTCCTTTTTGGATTGTTTGTTGTTAATGTATAGAAATACAAGTGAGTTATTTATGTTGATTTTATAACTGCAACTTTGCTGAATTCATTTATTAATTTATAAAATATTATTCATGGATACTACATATAAGATCATGTGATATATAAATAGATAATTTTACTTCTTTCTTTTCAATTTGGATTTTTTTTTATCTCTTTCTCTTGCTTAATTTCTCTATTTGGTACTTCCATTACTATTTTGAATAGAAGCAGCAAGGATGAGCATCCTTGTTCAGATTTTAGAGAGAAGATTTTTAGTTTTTCAAAATGGAATATGATGTTAACTTTGGGCTAGTCATATGTGGCCCAATTACATATTATGTTGATGTAATTTCCTTTTACACCTAGTTTGTTGAGTGCTTTTCATCATAAAAGCTTGTGAAAAATTTTGTCAAATGCTTTTTCTGAATATATTGAGATAATATGATTTTTATCCATCATTCTGTGAATATGGTGTATCACCTTTATTGATTTTCATATTTTGAACCATCCTTGCATTTAAGGGCTAAATTCCACTTGATCATGTAGTATGATCCTTTTAAAGAACTACTGGATTTGGTTTGATAACATTTTGTTGAGGATTTTTGCATCTATATTCATCAAAGCTATTGTCCTATTGTTTTCATTACTTAGAGTGTCTTTTTCCTGGTTTTGGTATCAAAGAAATGCTACTCTTATAAAATTGATTTGAAAGTGTTCCCATCTCTTTAATTTTGGGGGAAAGTTTGAGAAGTATTGGTGTTAATTTTTTAAATGTTTGGTAGAACGAACCAAGGAAGCCATTTGATGTTTGCAATTTTGGGGGAAAGGTTGATTACTAATTTAATCTCCTAATTAGTTACAAGTGTGTTCAGATTTTCTATTTATTCATCAGTTTATCTTGGTATATTGTATATTTCTAGAATTTTATCAATTTCTTTTAGGTTATCCAGTTTGTTGGTATATGATTGTTCATTGACACTTAAATTCTTTTAATTTCTTTTGCATCAGTTGTAATGTCTCTAGTTTCTTTTTATTTATTTAAGTCTTGTTTTTTTTAATCTGGCTAGATATTTTCTAAATTTTTATTTTTAACTTCTATACCAGAATTAAAATTGATATATGCATCACCATTACAATATTATAGTTTTCTGTGTTGTCTGTATATTTATCTTTACCAGTGAGCTTTCTACATCCGTATTTCTTTTGTGTAGCTGTTTAGTATTTTTGTATCAATTTGAAGGCCTTTCTTTAGCATATCTTGTTCTAGAAAGTTCTAATGGTGATGGACTCCTTCAGCCTTTGTTTTTCTGGGAAAGTTTTAATCCTCCTTCATTTTTGAAGAATCAATTTTCTAGACATAGTATTCTTGGCAGAAAATTCTTTATTCTATTAGCTCTGAATATATCATCCCACTCACTTCTGACCTGTAACATTCCTGCAGATAGTTTTATAAAAGTTCCCTTGTATATGATGCGTCACTTTTCTATTGCTGCTTTAAAAATCTCTCTTTATATTTGACTTTTGGAAATTTCATTATAATGCGTCTCTGTGAGGATTTATTTGGGTTCTTCATCATTGGAATCTATTTAGCTGCTTTAATTTGGATATCCATTTCCTTTCCCAGATTTGGGAAGCTGTCAGTCATTACTTCTTTGAATAAAATTTCTGTCTCTTTCTCTTTATCCTGTCCTCTGATACTCCTATAATGCATGCATTGGTTCACTTTATGATGTCCCATGAAGCAGGCCTTCTTCACTCATTTTTATTTATTTATTTTTATTTTTGTATCAATTGACTGCTCTCTGAGATTATTGATCCTTTCTTTGATCAAGTCTGCTGTCAAATGCCTCTAGTCAATTTTTCAGTTCAGCTATTGTATTCTTCAATTCAAAAATTTGTTTGTTTTTTCTTCCTCTTTGTCTATGCTTTTTTGTTTGTTTGTTCATGCCTTCTTTATGGTCTGTTTCTGGAGATTTATTTTGTTCTTTTGATTGGGCCAAGTTTCCCTCACTCTTCATTTGTCTTGTAACTATGTGTTGAGATCTACACATTTGAGAAAATATCCAGTCTTTATGGACTGACTTCTTACATGGTAAAGACCCTTACCAATCAGTCCAGCTAAATATTCTGGGGATTTCTGACACTCTCTTTGGGGCAATGTGATTCTCTGGGCTTGTGTGTATTATTTCTCAATTAGAGAAACTTGGTAGTTTCCTCTTCATGATCTCATAATCTCTTGCTCCCTCTCATGTTTGTGGCACTGAAAGCAAGCTATCTGAATCTCCGTGGTTCTCAGAGTCATCAGGAATCCAGATTATGCTGGCTCATAATCAGCAGCCAAAGGCAGGTCAGCTAAATACCAGTTTCTCGAGCAGCCCTTCAAAGGCCAGAATGCTCTGGACTCTTGCTTTATTCCTCTCCCTCCCTCTGGACAGTCTTCAAATTGTGTGACTTCCTTTGATTGTGCTGAGCCATGCCATCTACAGAAAACTGCCTGTTACTCTTCTTTTTCTTAGTGGCCCCCCAAACATCTAAACTATACTGGTTCTGTCAGGGCATTAAGTGAGGTGAGATAGCAACCAGTCTCTCAGGCAGACCACTGAGGAGTTGAAATGCCAGATACATGCTCTACTCTTCTTCCTTTCTTGGTAGGCCTCAGATTGTGTGACTCTTGTCAATTGTGCTGAGTCATATTGGTGACAGCACCCACCTGCAGCTTTCCTTTGTTTTGAGAAGCACTCTAGACATTTAAACTATCAAACTATGCCAGTGGCTTCAGTGCACTGAGGAAGATAAGACAGAAACCAGTTCTTCAGCCTTCCCTCCAAAAGGCTGGAGTGTTGGAGGCATACACCACTCTTACTTACCCTCAAGGGAAAAGACAAAAGCCAAGGCATTTTCTCCTGGTGCTGAGAGTTTCTGGCTCAGGTGAATGTCTGATACAGGCAAAGTGAATTGCTCTTCTTATCCTTTTTAATGTGGCTATTCTTGGCCTTGATCTTACCTGGGGTATGGGAAATTCTCTGAATTTTCATAAAGGTATTTGGGTCCATATATTGTTCTTAAATAAATGTTTCTGTGGGGGAATGAAAGATGGGATTTTCTGTTCCAATATCTTGCTGACATCACTCTTCAAGAAGGACATTTTAGTAAGTGATCACTGTAGAATTACCAATTCGGTAAATATAACATTGATATAATGTTATTATCTAGTGTAAGTTCAAATTTAAATTTTGACAACTATCCATAAAAACTCCTTTATAGCCTTTAAACTAATCCTTTATTCTGCCAGAATATTTCAGCCTGTTTCTTTTATGACATTGACATTTTGGTGAATACAGACCAGTCATTTATAACAATATTCCTCAATTTGAGTTTGTTGATTTTCTAATGATTCAATACAAGTTTTATGGTTTTGTGAGCAGTGCTGAATGTATAATAATTGTTTCCTTATTGTGCATTCCTTCAGGTGGCTCATATATATCAGTTCTTCCCATTATTGATCATGTCAATGTTGATTATTTGGTTAAGGTATTCAGCAGGTTTCCCCACTATGAAGTTAATATTTTTTTCTTTGGAACTAATTAGTAATATGCAGACCATACCCTGAATCTATGTAAATATATGTATACCCTCAAACTTTAGTCCAATGCATGCATTGATAATTCTTGCCTGAATCAATTATTACTGTGATGGTTATATAATGACTTCATAAAACCTATTGTATTATCTTTCAAGGAGTGCCATAACAAAATATCACATACTGGGTATTTTAAACAACAGAAATTTATTTTTTCACAAATTTGGAGGCTGATTTATTTTTTTTCTGAGGCCTTACCACTGGGCTTGCAGATGGCTGCCTTCTTGCTGTGTTGTCACCTCATGTGGTCATTCGTCTATGTTGTCTGTGTTCTAATTTCCTTTTTTTATAAGGGCAGTAGTCACACTGGATTGAAGCCTACCCTAACAACTCCATTTTAACTTAATTATCTCTTTGAAGGCCCTGTCTCCAAACACAGTCACATTCTGAAATCCTCCATGTTATGGATTCAACATTTTGAGGGAGACAATTCAACTCATAACACTTGTTATTTATTCTATATTTATTAGTTAGCAATCTACTGTAAGAAAGATCTTCCCTTTTCCATGTATTTATATGTATACCTATATTTTATGCATGAATATGTGTATGTTTTCTCTGTATAGACTCATAAATTCTTTTTAAATCAGTGGTTTTTAATCCGTTATTGTTATTATTCAATTTTTTTGCTCGAACTGCTCCTGTGGGACCACTTTCAAGTATATTTTTGTGTCATTTTTACATGACCCCCTAATTTATTGTAACTTTCCTTATTTTGGGGACAAAAATATATTCCAGGCTTATCTTATACTTCCCCTGCCATAGAGTTAGCCACTTCTACAAGGAATCTTGAATGATTTTAGTGGGTAATAGCATTTAGAAACTAAATCACATATTCTTAAGCACTATATGAAAACCTTGTCAAAGCACAAAAAATAGAATTAGTGCAAATATAATTAAATATTGATTAGATAAATACATATTATAATAAGGCTGAATTTATTAAAACATGGGATGCAAATGGGAAAATGATAAAAGACATCTGTCATGATGAAAAAATACTAAGAAAAAAATTTGGATAGAATAACTTGAGGGTAATAAGGGATATAGTTTTTAAATGCAAACCTTAAGAAGTGCAGAATAACCCAAGATATTCACCCTGTGTATCTAGGATATAGAACTGAATGGTACACTCTTTGCATTTGCTCTCCTTTTTGGGCCTCTGAGTCTTCAAAAAGATTCCTAATCTACTTTCTTGGTAAATCTAGTTATAAAAGACCTTTTGAGTAATGCTCAACATTCAGAACTAAAATGAGAGAATAAATTCAAATACTGCTAGATGAATCGGGAATATTGCTGACATAAGTTGTTAATAATGAAAATACTGACCAGCAAAGAAACTCACTGATGTAGGATCTGTCTGAAAGCATATTGATTCTTGAGTACATTAATCCCTTATAGAGAAGAATTAATGTCAAAGAGTGAGTCATGGGCCAAAATATAAGATACTTTCAAAAGCGTTTTCAGAGCTTACAGTGTGCTCATCTGCAGCAACCCCTGGTTGTTAAACAATTCAGATGCTCTCTATAAATCTGATCCCATGATGCTTTGAGGAGAAGAAAATACTTTTAAAAAAAACTTCATTCCACTTCACCATTTCAAGACAGGAAAGTACCAATGAGTGCTCTGGGAAGGAGTAATTTGTTATTTAATATAATGATACCTTAAAAGAGAAACACATATTTTAAGATTATAATAGCTCTCATTTATTGTACCAAGCATTGTCCATTTATATTGTTGCATTGAATTTGTACAACCACCATATTAGACAGCTATCATTATTTCTATTTTGTAGTTATGGAAAATTAGTTCTGGAAGTATGAAGTAATTTTATGATTGTCAAACATCTCTTAAGATACAGATCAAGAATTCAAAAAGGAGATGCTTGACTCAAGAATCTGTGCATGTCACGATTTTGCACCACTTTCTTTCATAACATTTAGTTACATATCAAGGGTATAAAAATGATCAAAACTAAATTACTGTTCTGGAAAGTTCAATTTGTTTGATCAGCACATTGATACAGTATTAAAGTAAGTGCCAATTATTAAAATACTATCAGTGACTTCTGCTTCCAGGAAGATGGAATAGATGTACTTTTACCTATGCTTCCCTGGAGAACAGCTAAAAACCCTGGATGTTATATAAAACAGAAACAAGACTCTGAAAGGTGAAAAGAAGTATGAAGAATGGCTAGGGATCTCCAAACTTGAGCAATGGCATAGGAGTGGGTTCTGTGGATTTTTTTTTTCTCTTATACATCCTAGTTTCTGTGCTAGAGAAGCTGGCAACCTAGAAACGCCAACAGGCATGGAGTGGGTGTTGGGAAACTCAAGAAAAGTCTGCTCTCCCTGGTGAAAGTGTGGGAAAAGTACTGGCCCAACAAGGCAGAAAACTTTCAGGTAGCAACTACTCTATTCTAGTTAAACACCAAAAAAAATAATTCAGTTCCACCCCTATTTCCATCAGCAAAAGCCAAATGGGAAACCTAGGTTTAAACCTTTCCCAGGCTGTAGCGAAATGCCCTGAACCCTCTACATAGGATGTTATTAGAGAAGTCCCAAGGGGAGTTGAACTTTCATCCTAGCCAGGAGGTAATGAGATCCCATACTCAATGGTATCAGTGAAGACTAAGTGACTAGTCTGGACTTGTATGTCAGCCAACAGTAATGAGGCATCCTTCACACTTCCTGCTCGGGTGCTATCTGAAGAGGCCTAGCAGAGGGTCAGGACTTTGGTCACAACCCAGCAGTAATAAGAGTAGCCTCTCTTGATGTCAGTAGGGACCATGCAGGGAGCAGTGATAAGATACTCCTGCCCCTCCAAGGATGCTATTAATGGAGGATTAGTAGGACTAGTTCAGGGAAACCTGAACTTTAACCTTCACCCAGCAGTAATGAGGAGTTTCCCTCCCCTTAAGTGTCAATGAAGGCCTAGTGGGGAATTTGGACTTCCAACCCATCAGTCAGTAACAAGGCAGTATGCCACCTCCTCGATAAGAGCATTTCATTGTCAGAGAACGCCAGCTAGACTGGAAAATTCAAATGAGATCCAGAGTGTCATATACAAAAATGTCCAGAATACAATGAACAATTAGTTATTATACAAAGAACCAGGAAAATCTCAGTTTGGATGAGAAAAGACGATCAACAGATGCAAAAACTGAAATGACACAGGTAGATTTTACAATTATCTGGCAAAGGGTTTGAAGCAGAAATTATAATAAAGCTTTAATGAGCAATTACAAACGTGTGAGGCAAATAAAAAATATAAGGTCTCAGAAAAGAAATAAAGGCTATAAAGAGAAAATTAGTGGGAATTTTAGAAGTGAAAAATGCAATAACCAAAATAAAAAAATTCAATGAATTGGTTCAACAGTAGAAAGGAGAGGACAGAGAAAAGAACCAGTGATCTTGAAGACAGAACAATATAACTTACTCAATATAAGAAACAGAAGTAAAATAGACTGAAAAAAATTGAACACAGCCTATGAGACCTTTGGGACTATGAGAAAAGATCTGACACTCATGTCATTGGAGTCATGGAAGAAGAAGAGAGAGGGATGAAAAATTACTAAGAAATATAATGGCTGAAAACTTCTCAAATTTATCAAATGATCTAAATTTACAGATTTAAGAAGGTGATTAAACCCCAAACAAAAGAAAGCCAAAGAAATCTTTGCCAAGGCACATCATAGTCAATTCTGAAAACTAAAGACAGAAAAGTCTTGAAAGCAAGGAGAGACAAATGACACCTTACTAACAAGGGGAAAACAGTTTGAATGACAATGGAGTTCTCCTCAAAAACCAGGAAGGTCAGAAGGAAGTGGCACAGTATTTTCCAAGTGCTGAAATAAAATAACTGTCAAGCCACAAATCTGACCAGTGAAAATATCCTTTAGGAATAATGAAAAAATTAAGACATTCTTAGATGAAGGAAAACAGAGAATTTTGTTGCCAGCAGACCTATATTTAAAAAAATTAACCATAAAAAATTTCTTTTAGCAGAAAGATTAAAAGAAGAAATCTTGAAAAATCAGGAAAAAAGAAAAAAAAACAACGAAAAGTATAAAAATATGGGTAAATACAATAGACTTTCTTTCCACTCTTGAATTTTCTAGATTATGTTTGGTTGAAGCAGAGATTATAACACTATCTGACATGGTCCTCTGAATAGAAAATATGTAAAATAATTATAAATAAGGGAGGGGTTTGGAAATTGAAAGTAGTTAAAATTTTTACATGTTATTTGAAACCATAAAATGTTGATGTCAGTAGACTGTGGTAAGTTACGTTTATAAAATGTAATAACTAGAGCAACTGCTAAAAAGGTAAATGAATAGATATACTCAAAAACACTATAGAATAATTTGATTGTTTCTAGCATTAAAAAAAGACAAATATTTAAGGTAATGGATATCCCCAATACACATATTTGATCTTTACAAATTATATGAATGTATTATATTATCACATGTACCCACAAATTATGTGTATCTATTATGCATAAATCAAAATGTCTTATTAAAAAAGCTATAGATAAATGAAAATATAATTCTAAAGAATGTTCAAGTAGCCCACAGAAAGGCAGGAAAAACAAAAAATTGAAAAAAAAAACCAGAAAACAAAAAATAAAATGGAAGACTAACACCCTAAGAAATCAATAATTACTTTATCTGTAAATGGTCTAAGCACACCAATTACAAGCCAGAGATTGGCAGAGTGGATTAAATGCAAAACAAAACAAAAACTTAACCATATGCTCTCTATAAAAGACTCACTTTAAATATAGGTTGAAAATCTCTCTGGACTCTTTCTAGAAATAAGTAATTGCTGTTTTATGATCAATTAGCAAAAATAGAAATAAGTCTGACAAATATAGTAAAAATTTGCCCAATACAAAATATAGTTAAATAGCCTGTGTGAATACAGGGTAATAGTAATAATCAAAGTATTAAAATACTGATGCTAATTGACTGAAAATTAAAAAATTTGAACAAGGACATAAAAATTTTTTTAATGTGGATAAGCCGAGAAAATATTCTCAGCATTTAAAGTCCACAATTTTAGGTAAAACATATGTAAATGAATAGGGATGTTTCGAGTGTGGAAAATAACATTTAAAATATTCAGGGTCCCTGAGAACAAATCAGTGCTTCTATTTGCCAATTCAGACCGTTTGAAATTGCTGTTCTGAGTCAATTCACTGTTGGAAAATTTCATTCTTGCTTGCTGACATGTAGATATCTCTCATCCTAGCAACTTCCCAGCATTTAGGTGTGTTCCAATACTAATGAAAAAAATTTTATCTACATATAATTCAGTTATATAACAATATGTACTAACCCCAGATTATTTAAAAGATTTACAAAATCAGGCTATTCCACTGTGTCAAATGAAGAAAGCCACAGGTCCCTGTGATAAATAACTAATTAGATATTCAAAGACCTTCTTGAACTATTGGAAGCAGAGGTTTTCAAATTTTTATATAAAAATGCCTTAGATTTCAACATTTTGGGGAAAAAAACATTAAAATATGCCAAACAATTATCGTTTCTTTTACATAAGTTTTTTGAAAGTGTATATCACTGTGCTATAAAAAAGTATAATTTAATAATGTAGATTCACATTCAATCTATATGTAATTCAAGTAAGGCTATTATTTCTTTAAATAGAAATAACAAAGAAATAAGTACCTTTTAACATAATGTGTTGCTTGCTGTTCTTTTTCCATATTAAAAAATATAAATACAAGTTGCAAATGAAATAAGTACTTTTTAGCATAATGTGTTGTGGGAGTATTTCGTTTCCTATTGCTCTGAGATTTCTCCCCATTGTTTTTGTTGTGAGAATTTTTCCATCTTATACAAATTGTATCGTTTTAATACTTTATTTCTTTTTACAACATTTTCTTCATTAGATTAAAGTTTTAATATTTTCACAGTTTAGATTTTTATTTTGTTTTTTTTTTCAAGAGTTAAAATCTGGTTGTATTTTTAATATTAGACCTTCATCCTTTTATAATTGTAAAATAATGAATTTTACTATGTGGAAGGCTAGCTGTATGTCTCAAAAAAATCTATTTGTGGCCACTCAGCTGCTAAAAGATGCATTATTATATTAATATCTACCTTATGATTTTGTTGGTGCCAGCTCACTGAACTGTTAGGATTTGGTTTGTGACAATGGCAATCACATACTTACTTGTAAGAACTATTGTATTCTTCTGAAGCTTGGTGAACACTGCCTAACTTTGTGGAATTTAAGACCTCACTAAATGCATTGCCGTTTTTGCTTTTCTGTAGGCAAAAATAATTCCTTGCAGCTTTGTGAAATTGTTGTAAGAACAAATTCTTCTCAGAATAGAATAATTTTTGCAACTTTCTTAAATTTGTCAGTTTTCATATATCTGGTAGAGAATCTAATACCTAGCTTTTTTTTTAAACAAGTGTATTTGTTGGAGATAAGGTCCATACTTTACAATTGGTTGATATTACTTTTAAATTTCTTCTAAGTTATAGGTGTTCTCTTTTTGTCCCTCCTTCCTACCCTCATTCTCCACTGTCCTCTCCCCTTCCCCCTCCAGTAATTTATCTGTTGAAAAAACTAGGCTGTTTGTCATACAGAATGTCCTATAATCCAAATTTTGCTAACTACATACAATTGTATTGCTTAACATGTTCTGCTGTCCCATATCTTTCCTGTAAATTTCTTGGTCAGATTCAGGTTTGAATTTTTAAAAATGCCAAAAAAACCCCACTTCATTTGTGTTGTTATAGATTTTATCTGAAGGCCTGCAATACCTGGTTTTTTCTCATTTTGTGATGCTGGCTATTGAGGATCATTAAATATATCCTTTTTTCTTAAATTAGGGGCTGCAAAATGAAGATATTCTAATTATATAATTCCTTTTCTTATTAGCTGGAATATTTCTATAAAGAAAAACATCCTCTGATCCAATATTTGGTTACCTGTGGGTATAGGTATTATGGAAAAGGAGGAGTAAATGCTAGATTCTGTCTCATATTTACTAAAAATCAAAGTTTAACTGATTGAAACACCCATGGATTCTTTATAAATTGAGAAAAAGGAAATACTGAATATGATTTTCCTTTTCCTCCAGATAAAAAAATAAAAGTTTTTAATGAAAATTCTAAAAGCAGACCAAACAAGGTGATACCAAGTGGATTTTAGAATTTTCTAAAAGAGAAAACTCATTTTCATTATCAACTATACTATTGGTGATTCTGCTCTATGAGTTTGAACCAGCGTTTTGTCTAAAGATGAAGGAGTACTATGGTGCCTTCCACGAAATGGTTATAAAACTTTACATCGAGGACAATAAAAAAACTATTTCTCTTTCTAAGACTTCTCATATTTCACTTTAAAAATTTAGTTAAAAATAATTGTTCAGTTTAGGATTAGTTTGTTAATATCCTCGGGCTTTTTGGTTAGATAGCAATGTTTTTTATGTCTTAGATAAATGACAGTACCTCTTTACCTGGGATAAACCATAAATCTTACATCATTGATGCTACATGAATAAAATTGACCATTTGTAATCATTGCAGTTTTGAGGCATGTCAGCCCAAGTGCAGTGATAACAAAGATTACAAATGCTTACGAGTCAATCTCAGTTTTGTGTGTGTGTATGTTTTAGAGAAGCAAACTTTAAACATGAAGAAATAAAAAGCTATTTGCTAAAGGAGTTGTGCAATAATCATCCAGAGATTTTTCAACTTTCCACCTCAGAATACTTTATATAATCTCAAATATAATTGTATTTTCTATTTATATTATCCATGACCATCAAAACTACAGAACAAGTTTATTTGTATTCAGAACCTCAGTAGTTTGAAAATGGTATGTAGCTATTTGTCTTTTTTATTTACAAAGATTGGAGCTAATGTGTATGATAAATTGAGGCATAGTATATAAAGTCTTATGAAGGATTTTTATTTAAGATGTGTAAGAAATTGTTTTACTACTAGCAGCTATGACTTCAGAGTATTCAGAAGTATGCGCTGCTATTTGGATATAAAAACTAGTTATTCATATTCTTGTGTGTGTGTGTGTACAAACACATAAAAGCCATTGTACAAATCAGAAAGCTTACATACCCACTCTACCCTTTAGCAGCAGGTCAAAAGAACTTTTAGCTCAGTCTCTGAGGATTACTTTCTATTACAAATATGAAAGTGGGATGTAAAAAAAAGGTCTAAAATTTAATAATAATAAAAAAGCTACCCAAGACTGTGTTCTGCCTGATGGCTCCAGAGAGTAGAAAGAGATTATGTTAAAGCATAAATGGAGCTTTAACATTTTTAAATCCAGAAGGTCTAATCTAATCTAATCCTTTTCAATCCAATTTTTTAAAATGCAGCCTAGACATCAGATTAAAGCTTGTGCTTTGCTTTCTAGGCCATTTTAAACAGACTCAGCATCTGTGCTTCTGACCCTCCATGTTGCATTTTCAAAGAAAGTAATTTAGAAGAAACAAAAACAGAATCAATACTGTGTATGTGTGTATACGTATGTGTATATACGTGTGTGTATATGTATGACTTGGCTAAACTAATAAAAGAATTATTACTATATATTTCTAAATGAACAAAGATGGCCAATCAGGTTAGAAGACAGTTTGTGAAGATAATATTATTTTGCACTGTGATTCAACAGCTTCTGCTTCACCACCATGCTTGGTGCCAGTTGCTGCTCCAATTCCTCTCTTGTCTACTTTCCACTGGCGCACCAGAGGCCTACATATGGTTTAGCAGAGCCGGCTCCACTTTCAGCCATTTCCAGTTTGCTTGAATTATCCTTTATGTGAAAGCTGCTGCTGGGTTAATTGCCTTTAATTCATTTTCTTGCAATCCCCCAGCCAACACAGGCCCAGAGACCTCGGAGGCTCACTCATCAGGCCTCCTTCTGCACTGCAGCATGGTCTTTAAAAACACAGCGTATTGCTCTCTCCTTGCGTCTTTCCATGTTCGTTACTGAAAAAAAGAATAAAACCTTTGCCCCATGTCAGTTCTTAGGTTTGCTCTAAAAACCTTTTATACTTAATTTGGAATGAAGATACATTTACTTGAATAAATAAACTTCCAGGTTTATCTATCACCCATTCTTTTGTTATGATTTATTACTAAATTTAGGTCCATTATTTTTCATGATTTAGCACTGAAATAATTTAAGTAGTTGAAGTTTGCATTTTATAATTGTTACCTCCTCTTGCAGCATATTGTGAAACTGCTATTTCTAAAAGATGTATTTACTCAAACTTGGATATTTAAAAGGACCAGAGTGATTCTCTTGCTAAAGACTTGAGGTACATTCTGCAAACAACTGAACAGCCTGTCAACAGCCATTCACTGGTTATGGAATAAGTGCAAATCTCCCATTTCAAAGTCTGAGTCTAGACCCACGAAATATAATCTGTAATTAGGGGCTTTCATAGTGCTTTGTTCATTCTGCTAATACTGACTTCATATGGTATTGTGTTCAGTTAGATACATGTTGATTTCATCTACAACTTTGCTATTCAAACTGTGACCTGCAGATCAATGGCTGTGGCATCACTCAGGGTCAAAATAGTAAAGCAGAATCTCAGACCCCACCTCAGACCTGCTAATAAGCAATCAGCATCTTAATGAGATCCCCAGGCAAATCACAGGCACATTAAAGTTTAAAAAACAGTGTTCTAAAGCACTGTCAACTTGAAGACAGCAAACAGTATACTGTCAATACCTGTGTGTTGAACTGGATTTTAGTAACCAAACCACATAATTTCTGAACAGTCATATCCCAGTTCAAATTTCTGGGTTAAAAATGTGTATATACGTACATAATTTAAAGATAGATTTAAATATAATTTAGAATAAATAATTCAGCAAAATGTTCAATATAATAACATAATATATTATATTCAATATAATAAATGTCAATAAGTATATATATAAAGCATAGTAATAAATAAAGCAAATAAAATGTAATAAAGAAAACTCTACAGAGTTTCAGCTGGTTTCTTATTTCTGTGCATCTGTGGAACATGCCTTTGACTCTGTACATTAGAGCAGCATAGAAGGAGAGTAATCAATGTGACAAAATTGTTAGGTTAATAGAGGAACTCCAGACAAAGGGTTTATTTGTCCTACTGTCTTGATTCTTCCCAGACAGATAACTGTCTCACAAACAGACGTAATCAAAATGTCCAATACGTTTTCTGCTCTATTTGAAATTCAGATTCCAAATTTTTCAATTTTGTATTAAAATAGTTTTCACATTTCCTTTTTTAAAACATTTATTTTTAATATGCTCTCAGCACTTCACGTTACATCAACATAGGCAGATGAGCTCCATGTCTGCCTGCACCTAAATAAGCTGCGGACTCTCCATATCCAAACCAGAGTTCTCCAAACCTCTCCCCTGCTGTCCTTCCCATCTCTCTGAAAGGCGCCACCACTCTCCAGCACCCCTGCCTGCCACCATCCACACATCTGGAGGTCAATTTAGATTCTTTACTCTCTCTTTTTCTTACCCCAAACATACAGTACTATCCAAGACCTGCTATTCCTTGACTGTTTATTGCTGACGGAGTGATTGTTCAAAAGAGTGCCTCTGATCTCAGCACTCCAATGGCTTAACATCTTCCCTGGCTTTTCATAGCTTATGGGACAAAATTAAATTTCCTGACCTTGGCCTATAGGATTCTCTTTAAACTGCTCTCGTCCTCTATCCTCTTTCTCCTGGCCCCATTCCCTTGTATATCCAAGTATCCACTCATTATAAGTTACAAGAAGTTTTCCAAACAGTCTATGCCTTTCCTCTCCTGTGTGCTGTAGTCATACCGACCCATTTGTAGAGTTAGAAATAGCAGAGAGGAACTTAAAGAACCATCAGCCCGCCCTGGGTTCCTCCTCCAGCCTGGTCACTGACTAGTTGTATGCTCAGGCCAGTTTATTAATTTGCATTTATAAAGCAAGGATAATAAATATATCTCAGAGAGTGTGTAGAGATAGTTTGAGAAAATGCATATAAATTGCTTTGTATGGTAAACTTTTGATATATTTTGATAGTATAATCATTGTCATTACAATCTAAAATTCAGGTTTGGTGCTATATCTTTTAGAAAGTTTTTTTCCCTCTTAATGTAAATTAGAATTCTCATAGCTTCCAGAGCATGTCTTTATTGTAATATTTATTACAGTGTATTTTAATAGTTTATTCGCTTTTCTGTCTCTCCTTAAACTGAACTATTTGAGAGGACTATGCCTTTCATTTTTCATGGCCACACCTCAGTATAGTATGCCTCAGAATGAAAACTCAGTAACGACTGGTTACTCTATGTTGTCATTAAAGCCTCAAACGTGTTACATAATGATTTAGTGGAGAACTGACTGAAATGTAAATCATAAAATATATAATTTAATTTTAGAATACATAAATGTTTTTCTTAAATATGTTTTATAAATTTTATAATGCTAGATACACTTTGATACATAGAGTGAAAAAATATGTATATTACTAATATTAGCATTATTTAATTTTAATATTTGATTTTTATTATCTCTATCTTGAACAAATTGACATCAATTTAAAAATATTTGGAATAGCCAATTGCATATTAAGGAGGCCAAAGTTTAATTATGTGTTATATGCTATTGTGTAAAATATCTGGAATGAATGACCATAGGATGACTTTATCTTGTAATGCTACCAAGTTAATAGCTTGAAGAATTTTAATCCATCATCTATATATAAAATATTATTGAAAAAAAGTAGAGACCATTCCCTATTGTTATCTGACTGAGAACCCATTGCAGTTCTAGTGTAGATTTTACATCTCTAATAGAGGTAATGAAGAACATGGTCTGTCTTTTAGTTTACTGTGAATAGCCTCTCTAATGCCATTGGAGACAAATATCAAAATCAATTATGTGTATGAAAAAAATTTAAAATTAGTGTTAAAAAATGGTTAATTTCTTCCAAAAGGTTTTCATTTATTCACAGAGAACAAGAAACACTGGGGATCTTTGAAAGTATATCTAGCAATAATTTATCTATCTCATCTGAGGATCTATGAAGAGAGATACACAAGAACTAAACTATGTATTTATTTCTCTTCTTTTAACAATAGTGCCTATGGGAAAATTGTGTTGATTGTCTGGGAGGTAGAAGGGAGGGAAAGAAGACTTCAAAGAGAAAAAATGTCTAGACAAAAGAGAAAACTGTATTTTCTGGCTTGTAATTATAACTCTAAATAAGCAAGCAGAAAAAAAGTAGGGCCTTTCTTTCTTAAAAGACCTGTGGGATAAAATCTTTGAAGGGGTATGTAAGCTCTGTTCCAACAAGTGCTCAAACATGAAAAAGTTGATTAGAAGACATTGGGAATTGTAAAAATCCCAGTCATCTACGACTAGAAATCACATCTACGGATTAATTTTAATACATTTTCCTAAAGTATAGATGCCCAGAAAAAAAATCAAAGTAATGTGAGAAGAAATACAAATATTTTGACCCTTGGAGAACATCTTTGTACACTTGTACCCAAAGCACCTACATCCCCACTGGCAACTTGACAACACTCCAAACTGCCATCTATTAATTAACTCAGCTGTCAACTCTGACTCCATTTGCCTCCTGCACCACCTGCTGCCAGGCAGATTACAATAAAATGTAAAGTTAAACTACTGAAGAAGGTTTAAATTGTCACTGGATACAAGAAAACAATATTATGTTGTTCAACTAGCAAATACTCCCAGGTAGGAGTATCCTGAGGGTACTGCACAGCTGACTTGGGAAATCACAGCAAATGCTGAAATCATTCTGGTTCCCTTCACTTTACATTTCGTACTTCTACCATATGAAAAAATCAGGGACTTATCTAACATGGAAAAAAAAAAAGCACATTTCTTTAGGTGTAGTTTAGACATGATGCCTGAAAAAAAAAACACATAAAACCACCCCCTGGCTCTCGTATGGTGCTTTACTGGAATTGCAAGCTAGAAATGAATAATTGTTGAACATTCAGGACATGAAGAAAAATTAAGTTTGCACTGTGACTGAACTTCCCTTAAAAATTTTCTAGGTAAATTTATATTCTTTGTTTCAGCAAGGAGACCTCATCAAACAACTGATCTCAAAGTGGAAACAATCCAAAGTGACTCTTATTTCCTTGGTCATAAGTTAAAGATGTTTACTTTTCACAGTGCAGACACAAAGGAGGAAGATTTGGCCAAACCTGAAAAAATCACCTTCGCTTTGCTAAACCAAAGGCTTAGACTGAGAAGAGAGGGCTTGAGAAATCAAAGAGTAAACAGAGATTACTGATGCATCACTTGGCCAGGATTTTAATTCTCTCCACCTAATGAGTAAGGTAACCAACCACACCTGCGAGGCTTTGGCAGTGGAGAGGGGTTGGCTCTGAAGTCAAATGGAGAATGTGGTTTAAAAATGAAGCCTTGGAAATTTGGGGATTTTCATGAGGAACTTACTATAATTTGTTTTTCTTTTTAATAGTTTCTTTATGGGGTTGGACCACTTGGTCAGTGCTGTGGGCGGAAGATGTGTACACATAGTCCCACATTGAGAATAAAGCAGAGATGACAACCCATGGAACCAAGATGACAGAAGGGTTGTTACCCTTACTGACTCAGCTTGAAGCTCTAGGCATGGGAAAGTTTGAGGAGAGAGCTGGTCTTTCAATTTGAAGAAGGACATTGAAGAATTGTGAAAGGGACCAGTTCTTACTCCAGGTGGAATGCAGGCTACGGTCATCATCTATGGGAGAGAAATAGCAAAAGTGAAATGTAAACCAAATTTTAAAGTCGAATCCTTTACACTCTATGTAGGAGGCAAGGAGAATAAAATTATTTATCTTAGAAATAAAGCTGTGACAGAAAAATATCTGCAATATATTTATAAAGAATAACAATAATGGCTAACATGTATTGAGTACTCACTACATGCTGAACATTTTGCTAAGAATCTTGGATGTACCAATTCATTTAATCCTCCTAACACCACCTGAGGTAGGTAGGATTATCCCTATTTTAAAAACAAGAAAACTTAGGCTCAGAGAAGCTTGCTAACTGGACTGATATCACATATCATTTGTTATAGCAGAGTTAGAACTTAAATTCAGTGAGGCCAGCTTTTTAAGCACTTTACCATACTCCTATGCCAAAGCACGCTCCTCTTCCTCTCTCACCAGACATTATTTCTGTTTTTACTTTATTTGGTTTATTGTACTTATAAAATGGGAAGAATTCTAGGTGATCACCCCATAAATGGAAATCATAAAAAATAATCAAATAGAATATGCTCCTAAGTGGATGAAACAGGGTCAGAAAAGACATGGACAGGTCAGCTTATTGGTTAATAGTCTGGGCTGTGGAATTTTGACTTCTATATATACTTAGGAGCAATATTACTTTTCTAGTCCATTGTTTTCTCATCTTTAAATGTGAGTGATGGTGTTATAAATCTTATAGAATCTTTTTGCAGTTAACTATGTTCATTATGTAAAGCACTTAGTTCATTATTTGTGAGCAATAATTATAAGGGGTCCAGCAAATGAAAGTCATGAATATGTTGGTTACCAGAGCTCTGCACAACAGCTAAGAATTTGAGAAAATTATCGGAGGGTAATGCCCTCAAACAGCAATGAAAAGTTGAGAATTTAGTGAGTAGACAAAGATAGAGATATACTTTTTAAAAAACAAAGAGGCAAGCAGCCTGCTTCTAGACATCTGCAATTGCTCATGTGATTGGTGGAGGGGGCAGGTTTAGGACATTAAGATTTCTGTGCCCTTTGCATGGGCACAGGCACATGCAAAAGAGCCCCCCTAGAACAATAAGGAAAGATGGCACTGATAAAGTCTGCCCTGATATCAGGTGTCTTGGGTTGGGCTCCCTGGAAACAAAGACTAGACAGGGTTTTTTATGCATATCATTTTTGGTGAGAGTGTTCTTTAGAGAAAATAAGGGAAGCAAAATAGGGAAGGAAAAAGAACCTAGTGAGGATGTGGCCTCAGATAAAGTCTAGCCTCTAGCTGATACACAAATGCATAATAGAGTTGGTCAACCTATTACCCATTCAGGTAATGGGTTGGGATTTGGGATCTTGTGAAACTCCATATGCACCAGTCCCTGGCTGCTATGGACAGGGAAGGTTTAACTCCCCCAGGCACTTTTGGATGAGATGCTAACTGTCAGCTAAGGGCAATTATTTGGAGAAGGTAAGGTGTAAGCATTCTCAGAAGCTGGCAGGTGAGTGAACTACTAAGGAAAGGAGATCTTGGGAGGGCAACAAGAGCCCCTACCGGAGGAAGCTGCTGAAATTTACTCAAGAAATCACAATAGTAAACAGGAAGAGATTCAAGAACAGGCTGCCTGTGGGGAAAGAAACAGGCAGCAGTGTGTCATTGTAGGTGAATAGAAGCTTATCATCTTAGAAAAGCTGGTATAACAATGGTTATATCACCCAGAGGATATAGGATTCCACGGAGGTACAGGGCCAATGGTCGCTGGAGAAGGGGATGAACTGTAGGGCAGCTTAGCACCTTGTTGATGCGTGGGTGTGTGGAGGTCAGGGCAGGGTGGTGGTGGATTATGAAGTTCAGCAGGGAAGGCATAGCCAGAAAGAAAACAACAATAGTCTATAAAATACAGTTCTGGGAGAACTTAAATTTCTAATTACCTGAATTTTATCAAGTAAGATTATTTTTTTAGAACCAAGATATGTGAACATTGTTATATATTTAGAGCCTTGATGTTATAAGGTGGAGGCAAGGTAAAGGAATGGGAAAGAGAATGCCCCATAAGAAACTAATCTTAGGCTAGATATCAAACATAGAATCTCAACTTTACACTTTTCAGTCCCCTTAATGGTTGAGTTCTGTGACTTTTATTTCATTTTATTAATATCATCATTACTTTTTGAATTCTCCTTAGGTTTCCTTCCTGAAAATCCCATTTTGTTAGGATTTTTCCATACTCTGTCCAAGGACACATAAGAATATAGTGCCTGTTTGGGGGCAAATGAAGAGATTGAGGTTTATCTGACCAATCCTAGGAGTTGGAAGAGTTAACGGAGGAGTATTAGTCAGGCATTAGGCATTGAGAGCGGAGTTGGGGTGCTAGAACTCATGATATCCTTTTGGCCTGGCTCTTTCTTGCACTTATTTTCTCCGCTTGTTCCAATTTAGATACCAATCTGAAATATCTAGAAAAGCATTGAAAAATAACCATCCATAGGTTGTTTTATTGATTCTAGTAAATTTTATACAATATAAAGACTAGGTCACTTTGATTACTGTAATCACTTCCTAACTCTCTGCTCTCAGCATTACCATCTCCACTCATTTTAAATGTGCTTGCTGAAACACAACTTACATTGCGTTCTGTTTAAAGCATTTTATTGACTCCTCATGCCCTGAGTTTCCCTCTGACCTCATCTCTCACTATTCTGTGTCTCAATCACTCACCTTTAGCCACACTGTGCTTCCCAGCTCTCCAGTCCAGGCCATTGTGTGTGCTGCTCACTGCCTGGAAAGCCCATCTCCACTTCTTCATGTGTCTAATACTCAATTTTCCTGAGTGACTTGGTACAATGTCACCTCTTCTGGAAAGCCTTTTTGAACCCCTTCCCCAAGGCTGAATGACAACACTTAATCTCCTAGACCTCCTTGCCATCTTGCTTATCACACTTTCTTATAATTTTATCCTTACCTACCTGTCTCCCTAACTCTAAAATTCTTGAGATTATATCTGAGGTACACTTCAATTCCAACATTCTAGCACATCAAAGACCTTGAATAAATATTTGAATGAAAGATTGCTTCGTCACACTTGTAGTCATAGAAAAACTTGCCTAAATCAAAGACAGTTTCTTAGGACATACTGTGGGCAAATTACATTAAGTAATTTTATTTTTACTAATTGAATTACTGCTATGTCACTTAATAATTGGAGAAACTGTCTTCTAAGCGGATAGCATTGTCGTATAAAAGTTTCTTATGGGAGTACATAGTGCTTGGGGTAAACAAGTGCAGGTGTATAGCTATATAATTTTATCCTAACTTCACTAACGTAGTTGTGGTTTTAGGATTTTTTTCTCTTTTTTGTGAAGCATGTCATTGGTATTGTGATTCTTGAAATATTTTTGATAATCCAGTTGGTTCAATTTATCTCATAGCATCAATGAGGTCAAAGATACAGTAGACAAATAAACTTGACCCAGAATAATTCCTCCCTTGGACTTATTTACTGTTTCTATAAACTAGCAGACACATACCAAATATCACATGCCAAAAATCATATCAAATATCAGAAATACAGCAACATACACAGTGTACACAGGAGAAGAAGTAAAGTGATTTTGAGAGGACTACTGAAATGTAATTTATTCATGCAATTTTTTATAACTAACATTGTTCCAAAAATTATTAACAATAGAGGAAATGGATTAACAATGAAGTAAGATAAGTGTTATTATAAGAAGAAAAAATGATCAAAGAGAAAAGTGAAAAGTAACATGAAGCTAAGAGTGAGATTATGTGAAAAGCACAGATAAAGTACAATAGCATAAGTTGTAATTGTTCACTTATATTAATACCAAGTATGAATTTGTTTTGAGTAGAGGGTTATCTGAGAAAACAGTATACACCTGCTTCATCTTACTTAGTCATTCTGTCTCCTAACAACTCAGCAACAGAAAATCCAGCATAGCATAGTCAACTCTTCCCAAACTTCATTCTATAAACCCCGCAAAGTTCCTTTTTGCTGAATGGAAAGGACTGCTCACTCAAGCAAAAATACCATGTTGAATTGCAATTTCCCTAGCTACCTTGGAAGGACAACATTGTAGGCAGGTCTTATTAGTGAGGAAGGAATGCAAGGTTTTAATGACAGTGCTTTTTACTACCTGAATTCCACACACTTTGAGGTCCACCTTAACTACACTTTTAGACTCTGCTTGGCTACCATCCTTAGAACCACTGTGGCTGTTTGCAGAAGGTCCAAAACTTGTTTGTCTCCTCAAAACCTCTCCTTTCCCTGTGTTTACCTTTGATAATGTGTGGTAAATGTGGCATAGCAAAAGTACATATTGCCTGTAAAATCCACTTCCTTCTTGCACTGCAAATTTATGCTCAAGAGTGTTTAGACTTACCACCTTGTTATTGGAACCACATATATAATTGGCAGTTATTTCTTTTCTTGTAATTAACAATTATATGAAAAATCTCATGCTCCCAGAATCTAAAATTTGTATTTAATATAGTCCAGTTCTTAACTGTCTTACAGGAAGTAAAGGGATGCCATAAATTGCTCAAATTAATCATGGTCCCCACACCTGGGGAAAAGTGTAGTCGAAACACTTGAGCCATAGAACCAGATGGTACACTTGTTTATATAAGCTGTTTGCCTAGAAACTGAACCAGATTTGTAAACACTAAATCAATATTTGAGGGTTAGGTGCCAGCTGTTTTGCAGGATGCCGTTAAGTGACTGGACCTCATCAGCAGGTCTCAAATAAGATGCATCTTTCAGCCTGGCCACTGAACCTACATTCCTCTGTTTCACAGCAGCCATGTGAACATTTCATCCATCTCCGTAGAACTCAACAAACCTAACACAGATTGTCACCACATTGCCATGATTTCTTCTTAAGAGTTTTATTCATTTAGTGCTGGCAATAACTAACTAATGGACTGACAGTTTATTTGCTTGGCATCCCTGCTTAAATGCTCATTGACTAGTGATTCACTTTGGCTTGCATGCAGTTTTGGTTTAATTTGCCATTTTACTGTTGCCAGGGACCCCAGCGGTTTACACTTGCCATGGACCAATAAACTTTTATATAATTGTAGAGATCTGTTTTTCTCCTCAATGCCACATGGCAGAGGGACCTTAAAAGCAAATTAATAATAAGAGCAAGTAAATGACTATTTTATCGAATTATTTGTTTGGGAACAGCTGAAATCAATATGTTAAGTTTAATTTCAACAAGCAATAAAAAGGTTGTTTCTATGATTCCTAACCCGTCAAACCAAACATTTCGGCAAAAGGTGATGTAGTTTTCAAGTTTTATGTTTACTTCCATTAAATTTGAAGGCAGTTCCACAGAGATCTCATGTATATATTTCCTGTCCTATTAAATGGAAACTCTATGGATAAAACAAGAAGTTAATGTTTATAGGAAGTTCTTGTTTGGAGTAGGGAGACAGACTCAGTAACTTTATATCTTTTCAACACACTATGTTCCATAAAAATAAAATTTGAAGTAAGAATTACTGGTGTTTTTTTTGCCATTTAATAAATTGTTAGTTATATCAGGAAGTCACTCAACCCCTCAGAGTGCATTTCTTCATTTAAAAATTGGCAAAACCTCCTGCAGATTTTATGAGGATTGATTAAAACATATGCAAAAATACAGTAAACTATGGTGAATTAGGCCATAAATTATTATTACTATTATTTATGTCATAATTTAAATGCTTTAAATGTGTAGTTTTAAAACATGCTAAGACCCAACCTCAATAATATATAATAAATTTATATTTGGAAAGCAGACTATATCTAGAATGCCAGTTTATTCTAAAATAATTTACAAACAAATAGAGCTGGGTGTCTTCAGATTTAGTAAAGTTTTGATCAAAATCTTCCAACAAAAAAGGTACCAGACCAGATAATTTCAAAGCCAAATTTTATCAGACCTACAAAGAAGAATTGGTACCCACACTGCAGAAATTGTTTCATAACATTGAGAAGGAAGGAATCCTCCCCAACTTGTTCTATGGAGCCAGTATCACCTTGATACCAAAGCCAGGAAAGGACACAACAAAAAAAGAAAACTACACACCGGTAGCCCTTATGAATGTAGATGTGAAAATTCTCAGTAATTCCAGCAAACCAAATTGAGCTGCACATCAAAAAAATAATCCACCATGACCAAGTGAGCTTCATTCTAGGAATGCAAGGATGGTTTAACATATGTAATTCCATAAATGTGATTGACCACATAAACA
>CAUYRT010023674.1:0-15123 GCA_963574885.1 Lepilemur ruficaudatus
AAAAATAAGCCGGGCATGGTGGTGCATGCCTGCAGTCCCAGCTACTTGGGAGGCTGAGGCAGAAGGATTGCTTGAGCCCAGGTGTTTGAGGTTGCTGTGAGCTAAGCTGACGCCACGGCACTCACTCTAGCCCGGGCAACAGAGTGAGACTCTGTCTCAAAAAAAAAAAAGAAAAAAGCAATTAAGTAGCGCAGATAGCACCCCAATTACCATGTGAATTTAAGATGAACTATGAAAGCATGTATAGCAAATGGTGCTGTCAATTCTTCTTACAAGTGGACAAATTTCACTAATCTTGAGACTATGTATGTAATGGGTTGTATCTGCTCAGCTACATACAAATGGTGGGATTTCTTTTCTGAAAGAAATTATGTTAGCAGATTACCTGTAATGCATACTAGTCTGGTTTAATGCTTATTCAATAACAGGATTGTTTTCTTTCTTTTCCACATTTGTGAAGAGCATTTTCTAGATTGGCAGGAGATTTTATTTTCAATTTTCCCCAACATAAATACAGAGAACATTCTACACCCCATCCTGGGCCACCTCACAGCTGCTTTCCCCACCTTGATGCTTCCCTCAGTACAGGAAAAATATTCCTCCCTAACAAGAACTTTTAGAAGCTTTTCAGCCCATTCCTCTCGTCTGAGTGCCAGCCAAATCCTCTAGTACTATTGCCTTTGAGAAACCTCCATGTGGATCCTTTCAAAGACATCTTCATCAAAACTAAACTAGTCTTCCTCTAGGGTTTCCTACCTCAGGTGCACAAGCCAGAAAAGAATTAACCCAGACATCTCTTTCTCTTCTCACCCCAGAGCCAACCTATCACCAAGCCCTATTGATCTTACCTCGAAAACAGCTCTTAAAACCATCAACTTCTGCTTCCACTGAAGAGCCAGAACGAACTTTTATAAACACACACCTGATGGTGCTAGTCTCCTGACTGAAACTTTTCAGTGGCTTCCCATCATTCTTAGAATAAGCCTCTAATCCTTGGCATGGCCTATGCACCTTGCATCATCTAACCCCTGCCTACCTCTTCAACTTCACCTTCCCAACTCTCTCCATCATCTCTGTCTTCCAGCCCCAGTTGGGAGCTTAAGCTCCGTGAGGACAGAGACCATGCCTGTTTGCTCACACCTGTAATCCTAGCACTTTGGGAGGCCGAGGCAGGAGGATCGATTGAGCTCAGGAGTGCAAGATCAGCCTGAACAAGAGCCTGAACAACAACGCCATCTCTACTAAAAATAGAATAATTAGCTGGGCGTGGTAGCACATGTTTGTAGTCCCAGTTACTTTGAAGGCTGAGGCAGGAGGATCACTTGAGCCCTGGAGTTTGAAGTTGCAGTGAGCTATGATGACGGCACTGCACTTTAGCCTGGGTGACAGAGTGAGACTCTGTCTCAAAAAAAACAAAAACAAATGTTGCTAAAACAAATGTAGTATCTTAAGTGGAAGGCAAATAAAACTTAACTAAATTATGCATGGTGGAGGGAGAGTATATCTTATTCATGTTTGTATCCTAGGTGGCTAACACAGGGCTTGGACTGAGACTAAAAAATGTTTGTTGATTAAGTCTCACATTTAGGTATTTATCCCTCTTCTCATCCCCAACCCCTCTGTGGGCAACCAGAGGTTTAACCACATGTTTGATGATAGGAGACTAGGCTCCAAGACAGAGCTGGAAAAATAGATGTGGTCTATGGAATTGATTGTACATTCTGAGAAACAAATAAACCAAGAGTGCAGAGCAGTATTGCTCTAAGGATAAGATCCCTACCTACATTTGGCATCTGACCTTACAACATTCTCCACCTTTGGGCCAGACAGGCCTTTAAGATACAAGCTCCTCTTAGTCTCAAGGCTTCACACAGGCCCTTCCTTTACCCTAGTAGCTCCTTGCCCAATTTAACTCCAACTCAGTCCTTGAGGTCTCAGCTAAATAGTGTTTTCTCAGGAAAGCCTTCCTGTCTCTCCCCACTCCCTGTCCCTGCCAGTGACTCCATTATATATTCTCATAGCACCCTCTACTGTCCTTCATAGCATGTTTCATAACCATAATTAATATTTAGTTTTAATTATCTATGTACTATCTATCTCCCTTGCTAGATTTATAAGCAACTTGAGGACAGGTGCTCTATCTGTTCTGGTCATCATTGTATCCCCAACCCCTAGCACATTGCTGGTACACAAGTGTTCAATAAATGTCTGTTAAATGAAGGAAAGTATAAAATACATAGACAAGCACTAGGTTTTGAAGTGACATGGTACTGGCTCTGCCTTTACTAACTCTGTGCCTTTTGGATAAATTTCTTACCATCTCTGAGCACATTTCTCCCACTATAAATGAAGATAATAGTTCCCATTTTATAGGGTTATTATACAATTGAATAATCCAGTAAAGTGCTTAGCACAGTGTCTTGAATATAGCAAACACCCAATAAGTATTAACTATTATTATTGAAGAAGAAAAGGGGGCATGTATATGGTAGAGAAGGCACATTTCATGCCCTTAACTAGGGGACAGACATAGCTCTCTTTATGCCAACAGTGTTGCAAATCTGAATAAAACAAATATTTTAAGTATACTATAGGAACATATTATCTAAAAGACCCCTGAAACAGGGAGCTGCTTATAAAGCCAAGAATCTTTCTTGATATAAAGTGATCATGTACCCACTCATCTGGCTTGCACACTTTTGTGTACAGGGTCCAGTTTTTCCAAAGCAAAGTGCACCAGGAATCCATTACTTTAGGCAGCAGGGTTCCAAACATTAGCTTCAAAACCTACAGGACCTCAGTCCAGCTACATTTCCTTTGTCCAAGGACATTCAAATAAGGCGACATCCTTTTGCTTTCAAAACAATTGCCCTTCCCCTCCTGTAGAAAACTCCATGCCTCAATGAGAAAATGTCCCTTCACTTTGGTGTTCTTCACTATCCCAGTGTCACCACATCCACCCACCCACCCCACTTCCTGTTGCCTTCTCCATTCCCCAGCACACCCCTTTTAAATTTGTTTTGGTCTTCTCTTAGATTTTTCCACTTAGGACACATCATTTAACCTGAGTCTCAATTTCTTCATCTATATAAAAATGGAACTAAAACAGTACTTTCCTGTTAGATAAATGACACAACGTGTGCCATAAATTAGCAAAGGGTAACCATTGTTTGTGTTTCTACCAGACCCCTAATCAATCTACAATCCAGAAAAAAATTAGAACAAAGATGTTTTCCAATGTTATGATTTTTTCAGAGTCTGCGTTTTTTACAATAAAAGAAATCCTAATCTACCCCATTAGCCAATGTACTAGAATAAAATGTATGATCCAAAAAAGCTCCAAATGTTGCAAAGCAAAAAAAAATTAACAAATTAAGATGTCCTCTCTTTCTCAAAAAAGATAATTCAGTAAAACATAATTTACATAAAACCATTTTTATAAGGTCTCCTTTAAGGACTACATAACCTTCAATCAACTGTCAATCTGGAAGCCTCACCACATTGCTTTGAGGATTAGCAGAATGCCATCCTGGGGAATCCCAGCAGAAAGGAGAACTGTCAGTCTTACGGGTCACCCCGACCTGGGCCCCGTTACGATTATTCCTTCCGTCTCCGCTTGCTCCCATAATAAGCCTCAGGAGAATAAAAAGCATCATTATCTTAGGAAAAAAATTGGTGGGGGGCCTCGATATGTTGATCATGTTATGGCAAGGCTCCAGATTATCTTTTAAATATAATTTATTTAACGAAGACCCATTGAAAGGCATTTTTTTTTTTTTTTTTTTGAGATATATTCTCACTTTCTTACACAGGCGAGTGCCGTGGCGTCAACCTAGCTCACAGCAACCTCAAACGCCTGGGATTTAACGATCCTCCCGTGAAAGGCAATTTTGTACTTGAATGAGCATAAGCTTTGCAGAGAGGCCTGGTTCTAAATGCATGCCTCCCCCACTTATTTGCTGTAGGTAATCTTAGCCTCCATAACTCTTCTAAGAACACATGGTGATACCACTCACTTTAGTCTGCTGTGGTGAGGAGGAACAAAGATTTTTAAAACAGCCATTCTGGCAGGTACTAAAAATAGTTCCCCTCCTGCCCTTCTGAAAAATGATGTCTTTTTTTTTTTTTTTTGCTAATCCTAACTCTATAACACCAAGCTAAGGATTAGACCTTTTTTTTCCATCAGCCTCTTCTCTAGAAACCGACTTACTCTTTTTCTCCCCCACACGGGCTGAAAAACCAGAAAAGCACTTTCTGGCCATTCCAAAGAGAAGCATTCTTCTCACTATAAATATGTGTATATGAAGCCCAAAGTTACTTCAAAAGCAACTTCGCAAATCACTATACTAAAGGTTGGGGAACTGAAATGAGAATTGTACGGGTACCATTAGTTGAATGCCTATTATGTGCCAGACACTACCTGAGTGCCTTGCACGTGCAATCTCATCTATGCTTCAAACAACCTTTTGAGGAGTTACTGTCCCCAGAGTTACAGGTGAAGAAACAGATGCTAAGAGTTTAAGACATTTGCCCAAAGTCTCACAATCAGGAAGTGGCGGAGCAATGACTGGAGAAGTAAGACACCTCAAACAGCCATTCATTCGGTGGATGCTCAAGAATCAGTACCATCCCTGCCCTCTGAAAAATTGGATCTCCTTCCCTAATCCTAACTGTCCATCACCAGGCTAAGGTGCCACGGACTCCAGCGGTCCAGCGTGTGCTCCAGCCCGCCTGCGCGCGCTGCTGGGCCTCCCTATACGTCGGTGCAGAGATTAATAGACAGGCGCGAGCCGAGCACCTGGGCGCAGTGGCCTTTCACACACACCGCCCTCGCCCGGGCATGGGAGGCTCCGCGCACCACTGCACGCATTTCCAGCCGCGGAAGCCGAGACTCCGAGACCTCAGCGACCGGCGGGGGCTCCCCAGGGAGAACACGCCAGAGCCAGGACCTAGCCGCAGCGCCCGAGCTGAGTCTGCCTTCAGAACTGGGCGCCGCCGGGATACGGAAGCCGCCCGGGACCCGGCGCGTTCCCTCAGGGCCCGCAGCCTTCGCTCGGCCACTACACCGCTTCCGCTCCCCCAGCCCAGAATGCCCTTCAGTTCAAGGCCTGACCTTCCGCCTCATTTCGGAGGCTGCTCCTCCCCAGCCCCTACCTGCTCGCCGCAGACACCATGGTCCCTCAGCTCCATCCTCCCGCCTCGGAAGTGACGCGCTCCCAGCCGCGCGGCTCCGCCCAACGCCGGCATCTAGGTTGCGCATGCGCGTCGGAGTTGGCCCCCCGCAAGGTCTGGGTAGGACCCGCAGTCCTCTGAGGTCTGACTGGCGTCCTCCCGTCTTGGTTCCTTCCCTGCATCTTCCGGAGGGAAATTCGTAAGGTCGTGATTTGGGTTCGGTGGGCTTCCCAGGAAGAACAAAGTTGGAGAATTTACCGTACAGACATACGGTTCTCAAGATAAACTCATAGTTATTGAGAACAGTGTGATATTGGCGCAAAAGTATTAAATAACAGGAAAAAGAGAGAGACAGAGAGAGACAAATGAAAAAGAAGAGAGAGGCCAGAAACAGACCTGCAGATGGGTGGTTACTTCCCACCCCGCTACTAGTAGCCACTGTAACGCAGTGAGTAAAGTTCTTTTCAGTAAACAGTGCTAGGTCAATTGAATGTCGAAAATGAACCTTGATTCCTACTTCATACAGAAGAATTAATTCTAGACGGATCGTAGACCTAATGTGAATGGTACAAGTTTAGACAATAACGTAGCAGAATGTCTTGACCATAAGATAGGAAAATACTTTTTAGTAGATTACAAAAAGTATCACCTATAGAGGAAAAGTCTGATAAATTTGGGCATCATTAAATATAAGACATCAAACTACACCATTAAAAGAATGAAAAGACAAGCAATAAAGCAGAGAAGATATTCATAATACAGTCATGCGTGGCATAATGACTAATACTGCTTGTAAATTCAAAATAAATTCCTAAGGCCCCCCTCCTGACTGAACGGATCCCCACTTGGCCAAGGGGACCACAGAAAAACCTTAAAACTGAGTTCCCAGCCATGAAGCAAAGGGAAATCAAACACAACTCACTATACTCTCACTCTTTTGGAGGCTAGGCACAATTGATCAGCATTAATGTTAAAACAGATAATAAGACTGACAAAACAAACTCACTGTGACCTCAAACTCCTAGGCTCAAGTGATCCTCCTGCCTCAGCCTCCCAAGTAAGTAGCTGGGACTATAGGTGTGCACCACTACACTCTGCTGATTTTTTTTATTTTTGTAGAGACAGGGTCTCACTGTGTTGCCCAGGCTGGTCTCAAACTCCTGTCCTCAAACAAACCTCCCACCTCTCAGCCTCCCAAAGTGCTGGAATTATAGGTGTGAACCAACATGCCTGGCCAAGATACTAAATTACTGACAAAATCTATGGCCATGCAAAGCAAAGGTTGTCACTCCTGCAGGTCATTGATTTGCTTAACAGATCACTTGAGTCATTATATATGGCTTGCCCTCTGATTAACAGACTTCGTTATCCCAACTTAAAATGTTCCAAGCCTTTAGACAAAATTTTATTTTTTTAACCAATTACAAATCAAAGAATCTCTGAACCCACCTATCAACCTGTAAGCCTCTCCTTCAAGATGTCCTACCTTTTTGTGCCAAACAAATGTATAATTTCCATGTATTGATTTCTTATTTTACCTGCAATTCCTATGTCCCTAAAATGTATAAAACCGGTTTCCCTGGGCACGCTTTCTCAGGACCTCTTGAGACTATGTTCCCTGGGCTGTTGGTCACATATATTTATTAGGCTCAGAATAAACCTGTTCAAATTATTTTACAGAATTTGATTTTTTTTTTCAGCAAATGTGGTCAACGATGGACTGCATATACAACAGTGGTCCTACAAAATTATAATGGAGCTGAAAACTTCCTGTTGCCGAGTGATGTCCTATTTGTCTTAACATCCTAGCACAAGGCATTACTCACCGGTTGGTGATGCTGGTGTAAACAAACCAACTACACTGACTTTTTATCATTACTTTAGAGAGAGAGAGAGAGAGAGAGAGAGAGAGAGAGAGAGAGAGAGAGAGAGAGAGTGTGTGTGTGTGTGTGTGTGTGTATAAAAACAGCCTCAGGCAGATCCTTCAGGAGGTCTTCCACAAGAAGACATCATTATCATAGGAGATGACAGCTCCATACCTGTTATTGCCCCTGAAGACCTTCCAGTGGGACAAGATGTGGAGATGGAAGACAGTGATATTCATCATCCTAATCCTGTGTAGGCCTAAGCTAATGTATGTATTTGTGCCTTAGTTTTTAAGAAAAAAAGATTAAAAAGTAAAACAAAAAATTTATTAGAAAAAAGCTTATAGAGTAAGGGCATAAAGAAAAAATATTTTTGTACAGCTGTACAATGTGTGTTTTAAGCTAAGTGTTACTATAAAAGAGTCAGAAGTTTAAAAAATTAAGTTTATAGAGTAAAAAGTTACAATAACCTAATGTTAATTTATTACTGAAGAAAGAAAAATATTTTTTATAAATTTAGTGTAGTCTAAGTGTACAGTGTGTGAACTAAAATAAAATCCTACACACACCCTACCCCTGTCAACTGAACAGAACCCTTCTTGGCCAAGGAGAGCCCAGAAAAACCTTAAAACTGACTTCCTGGCCATGAAAGGAAGGGAGGTCAGACCGGGCTGAGACAATAAGATACTAAATTATTGACAAGACCTAAGGTCACGCAGAGCAAAGGTTAAATCACCTGCAGGCCATCAATTTGCTTAACAGATCACTTGAGTTGGTAGACTGTGGCTTGTCTCTGACTAACAGACTTCCTTCTGTCAACTTAAACATTCCAAGCCTCTAGACAAAGCTTCATTTCTTTAACCATTACAAATCAAAGACTCTCTCAATCCACCTATAACCTGTAAGACTCACAGCCCCCTGGTTCCCTGCTTTAAAATGTCCGGCTTTTTCAGGCCAAACAAAGGTGTACTTTCATGTATTGATTGATTTATGATTTTACCTGCAATTCCTGTCTACCTAAAACATAAAATCGGGCCAGGTGCAGTGGCTCACACCTGTAATCCTAGCACTCTGGGAGGCCAAGGAGGCGGGCGGATGGCTCAATGTCAGGAGTTCAAAACCACCCTGAGCAAGAGCAAGACCTCGTCTCTACTATAAATAGAAATAAATAAATTGGCCAACTAAAAATATATATAGAAAAAAATTAGCTGGGCATGGTGGCACATGCCTTTAGTCCCAGCTACGTGGGAGGCTGAGGCAGAAGGATTGCTTGAGCCCAGGAGTTTGAGGTTGCTGTGAGCTAGGCTGATGCCACGGCACTCACTCTAGCCTGAGCAACAGAGTGAGACTCTGTCTCAAAAAATAAATAAATAAATAAAAATAAAACATATAAAAGCAAACTGTAACCCAGCCATGGTAGGACCACTTGCTCCAGACCTCTTGGGCCTGGCAACCTGGGCCATGATCACACATGTTCAGCTCAGAATAAAGCTCTTTAAGTTATTTTACAAAGTTTGGGATTTTTCTCCACTAATAAGTATTTAAAAAGTCTACAGTAGTGTACAGTAATGTCCTAGGCCTTTACATTCACTCACCACTCCCTGACTCATGCAGGACAACTTCTAGTCTTGCAAGTTCCATTCATGGTAAGTGCCCTATATAGGCATACCATTTTTTAAAAATCTTTTATATGAGCTCATTAAAGATGAAATGTCTGATTTTGAATTAAAAGTGTAGTTTATTATATCTCAAATAAGAAACAGTACAATTAATCAAAGTATGCACCTAAACTATCAACATAGTTTTGCCATCTTAACAGTAGTTCATTTATGCCAGCAGCAAAGAAACCTGGAGAGCCAGTGGTGATGAAATTGCAAAAGGCGTTTTCCACAGCTTGTTGAGAATTGAATATTTTCCCTTGCAAGAAGTGGTCGAAAGCCTGGAAGAAGTGGTAGTCAGTTGGCGCAAGGTCTGGTGAATACCGTGGATGACAGAGAGTTTCCAAGTCCAGGTTCTGTAGTTTGAGCAATTGCTTGTGTGACACGTGGTGGAGCATGTCTTGCAAGAGGATCCGCCTGTCTCTCTTGACCAGTCTCAGCTGCTCAATCACAAGCATCCTCATCATCTCATCCAGTTGGTTTCAGGAGACATCCACTGTCATCGACTGACCAGGTTTCATGAAGCTGTAGTGGATAATACCAGCGCAGAACCACCAAACACACACCATTAGCTCCTTTTAATGAATATTCAGGTTTGGACTGTGTTTCGCCACTCCATCTTTACCCAACCATTGTGCTGAATGCTTGCAATTGTCAAAAAGAATCCATTTTTCAACACACATAACAATACAGTGTAGAAATGATCTGCCTTTATGTCGTGACAGCAAAGAAAGGCAAGCTTCGAGAAGATTTCTCTTCTGATGCTCATTTAAGTCACGCAGTACCCATCTATCCAGCTTCTTTACCTTGCCCATTTGTTTCAAATGGTCCAATATTATTGGAACAGTAACATCAAAGCTTGCTGCTAATTCACTCATGGGTTGAGATGTATTTGCTTCCACTACAACTTTCAGCTCATCATTATCCATGTTGATCTCAGGTCACCCACATGGATTGTTTCAAGATTAAAATCGACAGAACAGGACTTCTCAAACCACTGATGTACTGTGTGTTCATTAGCCACATCCTTCCAAACACTTTGTTGATATTTTGAGCTGTCCACACTTCATTGGTTCCATGACAGAACTCGTAATCAAAAATAACACAAATTTTTAAAGTACCCATGGTTTCACAGAAATTGCTTTAAAAAATTAGAAAGATAATCACAAGCTAAACCATGCACTTGAAAGAATGAGGATGTACCTTCACAATAGAAATAAAACAAGAAGTTTCAAAGTGTAATGTCAGAGATATCAACTGTCAAACTTAGTACTTAAGGAAATCAGACATGCCATGCATGATAACATATACTATGGTTTTACTGTGCCTTTTCTATGTTTAGGTATGTGTAGATACACAAATACTTACCATTGTGTTCCAGTTGCCTACAGGACTCAGTACAGTAATATGCTACACAGTTTAGTAGCCTAGGAGCAATAGGCAGCTATGCCATACAGCCTAGATGTGTAGTAGTTATACAATATAGGTTTGTGTAAGTACATTTTATGGTGTTCAAAGAATGATGAAATTGCCAAACAGTGTATTTCTCAGAATGTATATTTGTCTTTAATTGATGTGTGACTGTACATATATCCGAAAATGGCTTTTATTCAGAATATATAAGTAATTCTTGCAAATAAATTTTTCTAAAGACCTGAAGGGGTAAAGAGGAAGGATGAAGAGGATGTTGAGAGAGTAACCACGGGGAACACTCACAGTTCAAAATTCGAAAGATGGCAAGAGTGTGAAGGGTGAAAAATCTCCCTCCCTGTTCTCTAGGCACCCAGTTCCCTCCCCCTAGTTACCAATAATACTCTTAGCTCTGCGTGTCCTTCCAGAGCTATCTTATTCATAACCAAGGAATTACATATATATTCAGCATCCCCCCTTGTTACACAAACAGTAGTGTACTGTAACACTGCTTTATTTCTTGCTTTTACTCACTTTAGCCAATTAATATATCATGGAAATTCTTGCAGATATCCACAAAATCTAGAAACGGGAAATTTATTTTTTATTAATGGCAGCTGCATTTTCAAATAATAAATTCAGTATGTTTTCCTTTGACATTTTCATAGGAATTTATATACCCTCCCAACCTTTCCCCACTGTTCCGGAAACTCTAGATGCCTGCTTACTAATTCACAAAATTTGGATATCTCAGTAACAAACCCAATATGAACCTGACTCTTTACTGCAAGACTGAGCCAGTTTCCCAGGGTTAATTTCCCAGGGCTACTATCCTCTTAGCCAGCCACACTTCAGTCTTGCTTGGAGTTTGTTATGGAAGAAAAGACAATAAGGAGACAAAAATGGGTGGAGTAAAGCTAACCTCCAGGATTCCTGCTCCCAGAGAAAGAGGCATAGATCTTGCTCTGCTACACATGACTAGATCACTCCCCCACAAGAACAGCATTGTGAATTGGTAGAGAATCAGCATTGGACACACAAAACAGGGAAAAAAAAAAAAAGATGAACAGGAGATAGAATGGTGAAATCTGGAGCATGCGAGACAAACAATAGAGAATAGAGCATGGGACGGCTGCGCCCGCTTGGCTAGCAAGTGAAGTGGGATCAGACCCACAGGAGGATGTCTTCCTTCCCCACTGACTTCCACACCCACTCAGACAGGGACCTGCCTGAAGTTGGTGCGAAATGGCGGCAGGAGACGTGGGGCTTTGTGTAGAGGAGACAATATCAGGAAGCATCTTGAACTCCCCGGAGCTCTGTGCCAGGACTGCACTGGGCAGGGAAGGGACTGGTCTGAGCTACTGGTGGAGGTAGTTAGGAGACAAGAAAACTTGCCTTTGTCACTCAGTGGGTCCATATCAACAGAGGTGTTCATTAAGTAGGGGACTGTAACCTGGAAACTGCTGCAGGCAAATAGGCCCGCTCAGGGTGGGTCAGTAAGAGCAAGAGCTCATGCTGGGTAGGCGGGAGGTTGTGGAAGGGAGACATAAAAGAGATGACCGGGTATCCTGATGACTCAGCTTCCCGATCTGGCACCTGCCAACTCCTGAACAGTTACCGCCAGTGCTAGTGCTCTGCAGGTGGGCGGTCGCCATTTTCGGGGACAACAACCCAGCCACTGTGGGGTGACACGGTGTCGGGCAGCTCCCTTCTCCCAGCCCAGGGACTCTCATGACAAGCTCCATGACTCTCATGACCTATGGTCAACTAGCCAGGCCCGTTTTCATGGGTAAATTCTAAATAGTTCCCTAGTCATGGGAGGTTAACACCTGTGGAACTTATAGGCTCTGCGGCGCTGGGCAGACTGGGGCACCAACCCCTTCCCCTAGCCAGCATCTTTCACACTGAAAGTGGTCGGCTCCACCCCTGGAGGTAGGGTGTGACAAGAAAAGCCAATTTCCCTCTGCAACTAGCTTTAATCTGCAGGGCCTTGGCACTGTTAAATAGTTGACAGCATGGTGACTTTGCTTGTCAGACCCAATAGGATCATAATTCTGGGGCTGGATTTCTGCCTCCAGTCAGCTATCAACAGTGATGTCCGGCCAGGCGCGGTGGCTCACACCTGTAATCCTAGCACTCTGGGAGGCCAAGGCGGGTGGATAGCTCAAGGTCAGGAGTTCAAAACCAGCCTGAGGAAGAGCGAGACCCTGTCTCTACTAAAAATAGAAAGAAATTATTTGGCCAACTAAAAATATATTTAAAAACTTAGCTGGGCATGGTGGCACATGCCTGTATTCCCAGCTACTTGGGAGGCTGAGGCAGAAGGATTGCTTGAGCCTAGGAGTTTGAGGTTGCTGTGAGCCAGGCTGACTCCAGGGCACTCTAGCCTGGGCAACAGTGTGTGACTATGCTTCAAAAAAAAAAAAAAAAAAAAAAAAACAGTGATGTCCGTGGTCAGAAAACAAAAATCCTGGCAAAAGGCCAAATCCAGGCTCCCCAAGTAACCCCTCCCATCAGAAGCAGCCTCCCAACTATGGTAGAAGAACCCAGAACAACATGTTAGTGTCTCCCCCTCTTCCCCTAGCAGCAGATTGAGCAACCATAGACGTGCACACATCCAGGCTGGTAGGCAGCAGCTGTGACCTGCCTTGCTCCTACAACATCTACTGGAACAGGGCCTACACAGGGTGTGTTACTTTCTAAATGAAAACTGAAAGGTGAGAAGCAATGGCTGACCCAAATGGGAAGGGTTCAGTGAAAGACTCAGAAAGTATGAAGAATCAAACAGAAATCACACCCCCAAAGAAGAGCACCAGCTCTCTAGCAATGGACCAAATTCAGAACACTAAAATGACAGGAGAATAATTTCAAACATGGATTGTAAGAAAAATCAATGATATGCAAGAAAAAATGGATAAACAACACAAAGAAGCCACAAAAAAATCCAGGACTTGGAAGAAAAATTCACTAAAGAAATTGAAATATTAAAGAAAAATATAAACCAAACTCCTGGAAATGAAGAATTTATTCAGGGAACTACAAAACAGTGGAAAGCCTCAATAACAGGGTAGATCAAACAGAAGAAAGAATGTCAGGGATTGAAGATAACATCTTCCAATTAAATGAGTCAGTCACAGAGATAGAGCAGAGAAATAAGAGAAAAGAGCAAAGCCTACAAGAAATGTGGAATTATGTGAAGAAGCCTAACGTGACAGTTATAGGGATGCCTGAGGGTTAAGAAGAAAACACGCAAGGGTTGGATAAGCTATTAAAGGATATAGTAGAGGAAAATTTCCCAGGCCTTGCTAAAAATGTAGATATTCAGGTACAAGAAGCTCAAAGGATGCCTGGGAGATTCAATGCAAATAGGAAGACACCACGACATACAGTCATCATACTGACCAAAATATCCACTAAAGAGGCCCTTCTATGAGCTGTATGGAGAAAGAAACAAGTAACATACAAAGGAAAGCCCATCGGAATAACGCCAGACTTCTCAACTGAAACCTTACAAGCAAGGAGAGACTGGGGCCCCATTCTCATTCTTCTGAAACAGAATAATGCCCAGCCTAGAATCTTGTACCCTGAGAAACTAAGTTTTATATACAAAGGAGAAATAAAGACATTCTCAGATAAGCAAAGACTGAGGAAATTCACCAAGACAAGTCCAGCCCTCCAAGAAGTACTCAAAACAGAGTTACACACAGATCAGCACAATAAACACTCACGAATGTAAAACCACTCAAAAGCTAAAGGTCAAGAGAGAAAACAAAACAACAAACTTCAACCCAACAGGATGAACAGAAATTTGCCCGACGTATCAGTTCTCTCAATAAATGTGAATGGCTTGAACTCTCCACTCAAGAGACATAGGCTGGCCGAATGGATAAAAAAATACAAGCCAAGTATCTGCTGTCTTCAGGAAACACATCTAACCTGCAAGGATGCATCTAGACTCAAGGTAAAGCAGTGGAAATTAATATTTCAAGCAAATGGAAGCCAAAAGAAGGCTGGCATGGTGGTTTTGATTTCAGATAACTTTGTTTTTAAATCAACAAAAGTAATGAAAGACAAAGAGGGTCACTATACAATGGTGAAAGGTACAGTTCAACAAGAAGACATAACAATTCTAAATATGTATGCACCCAACTTAGGTGCACCCAGATTCATAAAGCAAACTCTACTTGATCTAAACAAATGGTTAAACAGCAACACCATAATAGCTGGAGATTTCAACACCCCACTGACAGCACAGAACAAATCCTCCTAACAGAAAATTAACAAAGAAATAATGTACTTAAACAGGACTCTAGAATAAATGGGCCTGACTGACATTTACAGGACATTCTACCCAAGAAACGCCGAATATACAGTTTTTTTCATCAGCTCATGGGACATTCTCTAAGATTGATCATATCCTAGGACACAAAGCATGTCTCAAAAAATTTTAAAAAATAGAAATTATACCATGTATCTTCTCAGATCACAATGGAATAAAAGTAGAAATCAACCCTAACAAAAACTCTCATTTGAACACAAAGTTGTGGAAACTAAACAACCTTCTGCTGAACTATTACTTCACGAATGAGAAAATCAAGATAGAAATCAAAAGATTCTTTGAATTAAATGACAAAGGAGACACAAGTTATCAAAATCTGTGAGACACAGCTAAAGCAGTCCTGAAAGGAAAGTTTATTTCCATAAATGCCTATATCCAAAAGTCAGAAGATCACAAATAGACAACCTAATGAATAGGCTCAAAGAGCTGGAAAAAGAACAGACCAACCCCAAACCCAGCAGGAGAAGTGAAATCAATAAGATCAAATCAGAACTAAATGAAATTGACAACAGGAAAACTACATGGAAGATTAATTTAAAAAAAGTTGGTTCTTTGAAAAAATAAACAAAATTCACACACCTTTGGCTAGACTAATGAAAAGCAGAAAGAAAAATCTCTAATAAGTTGCATCAGGAACAAAAAAGGAGAAATTACAACTGATGCCACAGAGATACAAGAT